>CAKZFK010000253.1:0-12070 GCA_936440205.1 Lepidonotus clava | reverse complement strand
CCAAGGGTTGCATCCAATTATTTCGAGGACAACTCTGAGTGATGATGAAGGTATGCATGACATTCTGATGACCAAGTACCAACTCGCGCATCAGTTGCTGCTCGATCGCTCTTGTACTCGGGCTGACGTCGCGTTCGTTCTGGAGTGCGAAAAGGTTTTGGAATGCGTCCTTTCTAGGCTTACAAACGCGGTACCGATATCTGCATCTGACGGACGAGTGGTGGGCATGAAGAGGAAAATCGCAAACAATGACGGCGGGACCAGGACGTACTATGATGCTGAAAGGGATCCGCGAGTGAAGGCAAAGAGGCGGAGAACCGGGCAGCTCTGAGTAAAAGCGTACAACGTTGTCGTCCGCAATGCATATTTGCTTCCATGATTGCTCTTCTGTTTTCCTTGTGCTCCCCCTCGATGACTTCCCGAAAACGGATATCCCAGAAACGGCTCTCCATGGCCAACAGTGAAGTTCAAGCCACGCGAGATTTCGGAATATTCCAAACGTTACGTGTAGGTTTTGAGGAGCTAATGTGACACGTGCCTCTATGATTGGTCGTTTCCATTCTACTGTATATCTGCACGAGAAGCTGCAAGCCCCAACTTGGTATTAGCACGGGGAAGAAACGGCAGAAACGAGCTGCGCTTACAGACTTCTCAGGTGTGCTGTCGAGAGCGACACAAAAAGGAAGGCGATGACACTCGAGCTCCAGTACTATTCACTTGGCAACAAGGCCTTAAAACTGCCGTGCTTTTGGACGCGGTAAAAGGTGAACCATGTCTGTGGTATGCATCACGAGCATTTTCAACTATAGCACCTCGATAGTGAAAGCGTTCTCACTTTTCTATAGATACTTATTGGATTGACGCCGCTACTGTTGCAGCAGCTGCAATCTACGCAAACAGGAGCACCGTAGTGCATCTTGGATAAGGCTGTAAAGAATCTACCCTGGTTAGGGATAGCCTTCACGCTCAAACCTTCCCCGTACATGCACAAAGAACGTGGCAAATATCGCGCGATTCTAGCCCTTCAAGTGCTCGTACAGCATCTACTGTAGACTCGACGCACTGCACTGCACCTTTTATTCCATTTTAGCTGCAGCAGGGTAACGTGGTGGTGTTGGCCTATACTACAGATGGATGGCTGTAAATGGTGGTGTCCAAGAACGTTGTACCAAATATAGCGATTAGCATATTGTGATGGTAACGCAAGGGATGTCCTTGTGGATGCCGCTGATGGGAGCAAATAAAGAAGTTGCTTTAGAGAAGTCGCTCGAAGATGATTAAGCGTTGGGTATCACGGACTACAACTTTTTCTGAGTGCAATCAGATTGTGCATGAACAAGTTTATCAGCCAGAGATAATGAAGAAGTATTCCAAGCTAACACAAGAGTGGTAACAACGAGAGAGCAACGGATAATACAAGGAACGCCCAACGGGCTTATGAAGCGGAACTCCAAAAGTGCTGTGGAGCCCTTGCAGCGATGTTGGAGAGACTAGCTGGGCGTTGCTTGGTTGCTTCGTTGCATCATAATAGTCGCCCGACGGTGAAAAAAACGTTGGTTCACAGGGAGTAAAGTTTTCTGATTGTAATCGGATTGTACGAGAGAAAGTTTATCAACTAGAGATCGAAAAGAAATAGAATACATTAGCAAAAGAGCGAGGACATCAAGAAAGCAACAACGATCGAAGAACCCCGAATGGGCCTATTGATGTTGAGACGGAAGTCCAAAAATACCGTGGAGCCCTTGCAGCGACCAGCTTCCACTGTTTTGTGGCCAGTATCGATAGCAGTGGGCTGCGACCCGTTTCGACGGTGTAAGGTGGCGGTGACAGTGCAGGCTGCTGACTGTAGCTGTATGAAGCGGAGGATGAGAGGCACAGAAAATCGGAATGGAAAATGAAGACGACGACGCGAGAAGGAGCTTCCTACACCACAAAAACGCATTCTCGAGCGAGGAGGGTCACACAGGGCATTTGTACCTCCTTAGCTTTGATGGGGCTTCTTTTGCGCTGCAATGGCAGATAGCATCCCTTCCCTCTTCTAACGAACAAGGCTTGGCAAGTTGCCACACCCAGTGCAAAGTCCATTCTGCTTCATGTTACCCCTCTATGCCTTTCAATCTTCGCCTTCGGAGTCGGACTCGAACTCGTCTTCCCAGTCAAATCCAAAAGCTCTCCCCCCCAGCGCCAACCTCAAGCACCCCTTCAAGCCCCCATAATCGGGCTCTTCGGAGAAGCCAAGCTTTTTGACTTTCGACATGTAATCAATGAGCGGCAGCACTCCGCAGCAAAGCGTCTTGGTCTCTACCCGTTCTCGGAACGCCACAATCCGTTGAAAGTCTTTCTCCCTGCTCCACGGAAGATCCCCTCTGACCAGCTCGATCAGCACATATCCCAACGATTCCATGTCATCCCGCCTCGATGCAGACTCTCCGTACAGTCTGCCACTTGACGAATATGTTGCTGTTCCAAGGAACGGCGACCCGTCCATTTGAGGCACATGCCTTGATGTTCTTTCGTTGCGAAAGCGCGTCACGGCGCCGTAATCGATGAGGTCCACTCCCATTCGTTTTCTCGGGTCGAGCAAGATGTTTTCAGGCTTCACGTCGTTGTGAAGGAACCCAAGTTTGTGCATCGTCTCTAACCGGTCCAGAACTCTGATCCCAATTGTTGCCATGCACTGCAAGGACAGCGATGGTCCGCACACGACAAGCCTGTTGCTCACACTCTTGCCCAGTTTTGGCATGGTCAGGAACGGGGCAGATATGGACAAGATGGGATCCGCGTCGGCCGAATTGTGCTCGACAGCAGTTATGCTCCCAAATTCCAAGTCCGTTCCCAGTTGAACGTGAACGCTGTACTCTTGCTGGAGCTCATCATGGCGGTCCGCGTTGGCAACCTTCACAGCCACGTACTTGTTTGTTTTCAAACAAAAGGCATCAAAGACCTTGCCACATCCCCCGTCTCCAAGCGTTCCCTCCAGTCGAAGTGTTCTGTTCAAGACTGGATCCAAGTACTCGCAAGTAACCGCGCTGTCCTCTGAAGAAGAGACTCTCTCGATCATCGTCTTTGGTTCTCTTTTCATGGTTGAACTGGTGGCATTCGCACTTGGTTCATCCTCTTCTGTGTCTTCCGACTCTTGACGGTGTCTGGCGTTTGACACATGCCAAGAAACCGAAACTGCAGCAACTGCAGACATGCAGAAGCAGGTAACCAGAACGGCCAAGCGGAGCAGCTTTGTCATCGTTCTTTTCAATAGCTATTGAATAATCTAGATTAGGGCACGTGAAGGTACAGGTTGCAGGTTGTAGCGAGACGGCAGAAGCAGCTGGATAGTGTCAAGAGGTCACGAGGAAAGCAAGTAAAGCTGAGACGCAAGGATAAGAGGAGCGGAGGTTACGAGGCAAACAGCTGTGTGCGGTAGGTTGGTGACCAACGTGATGATGAGATTGTTGTGGGCGGAAGTGGAAGCTTTAAATACAGTGTGCTGAAGGCGAGAACGAGCATGGGTTCGAGGCTTTTGTTGCGACGGTGGCGGTTGTGCGATAGCGCTCTCCATGTGTTTAAAATGCAGCCCCGTCTGGTGTATGTAGATTTCATTTGAAGCGTTGAAAGAAGACAGGTTGAATAAAATTGAAGCGAGCTCTGTCAGGGAAGTGCAATTGAAGTGCAGTGCTGAGCACATGGGACATGTGTGTGGTTGAGAGACGGAGAATTGCAAGCAGTGCATGAGTGTCGGCAAGGCAGTGGTAGGCGTGATGCTGAAGATGGGGCGTCGGTGGCGAGGTGAAGATAAAGATGACGGGGTCGGGGGCGGGCGTTGGTGCATTCGTTGGTGCTTTTCTATTTGTAAAGGAAGGGCTGCGCGATGAAGTGTCGCGATCGTGATTATTGCCGTGGTCCGGATCAGGATGCGGATCATGGCAGTAATCGCGATGGAAGGCTGTACACGTGTAGTGGAATGTGGAAAGCGGTTGAATGTGTGGATGATGGTGTGTGTGTGGTCGGTCGTTTCCCATCGTTTCCGCATGTCGGAAACGAGCACCCAATGACCGTCGAGAAACGATGCTGTGCGCGACAGGTGACACAACAATCTCAATCTCAGTCAGTCTCGGTTGCAGTCTCAGTCTCTGAGGGCCCATACGCCGCTCGCTGTGACAGCTCTTCCCTTAATCATCGAAAAAAAGGTCACTAGGGCCACAACTGGGCACATACACAGTACGTACCGTTATCCGTACCGTCGTTGTTGACAGTCGTGGTTGTCCACTGCTGGATACTTTGTATAATCCCGTAATAAAAGCCGCATAATTGGCAAATCAGTATCACGACTCGTTTCGCGACTTGCGTATCGATAATGTCCGCACGCTCCCTGCTGTACATTCTACAGTGTACAACTTCGATCTCCCCATTCCGTTGCCTCCACCTCCCTGCACCTTTCGCCCAGCGCGCGCTCCGCGTCCTTCCCGTAATCCTTTGCTCTCTCCCCAAACACACCCTGCGCATGGCGAAAGGCGTGTCATTTCAGAGCGAAGCACTGAAATGACGTACCGGGAGATGCTGGCGAGCAGTTTTTCTTGCCTCCCGGACTGTACCCTGTTGTTGACACCTGTAGCACGTGGGCAGTTCAGTTACCCAGCCGTACGTGCTTGCGAATACTTGCGCTGCCCTCCTAGGGATGGCGCTGACCTTTTCTACTTTGACCATGACCACGACAGAAATCGATCGCCAAGTACCGCAGATGTGGGCCACAAGCCAGCGCAGCTCGGACGCGCGAGTACTTTGATGACAAGGTGATAACTTTTACGGTAATCAGCGTAGCGCAGTGCTGAATATGCAAGCCTTCTTTCTGCGTGTGCACGACACCGCCCCCGGGCACTGGCGCACGACATTTCACTTACAGGTAACTGACGCAGGAGGAGCCCGGCCAGGAAACTTGTGCGGATATGTACGACCACAAACAGTACCGCCGACGCGCATGTCATTTCGACGGTGTTAGGTGGCGGTGACAGTCCAGGCTGCAGACTGTACCTGTGTCAAGTGGGGGATGGGAGAACCACAGAAAAGGACAATGGAAAACGAGGACAACGACGATGCGAGAAGAAGCTCCCTCCACAACACGAACACAGTCTTGAGCGAGGAGCAGAAAACGAATCCAATACACCTCAAGAACCCCTCATCAACTTCCTTACGCTTTCATAGACCCCGTTTTGTACGAAGAAAGCTGGCAGTGGCAGAAGACGGTAACATGGAGGTTGTTCCTAACAAGATCCCACGGCGGTTTTCTATCGAGTATTGAGCAGATGCGTCTTTCCAATTAGAGTACTTTCCAATTCGAACAAACTTCTGTCTCCCTGCTGCAAAATGATCTGGATCAACTCGGAGATTATGATGATCGCCTCCTTGTCGAAATCTCACTACTCAAAACTGCGTGTGTGCGGAAGAACAAGCATCGTCCCGTCCACCCCACACTTGTTTGACGACACCACCATCTTCTACACCCGCTCACTTCTCTTTCACATTTTCGCACCATTCGTCAAACAGCGGTTTACAAACCTTTTGAATCTACGATGCAGAGGGTGCAAGCAGTCTGTAATGAAGCGAAACCCCAGCTCGACTGGCATGTCAACATGGACCTCACCAAAAGAATGAAAGCAGTTGCGATCATCTCCCAATATCTTCACAGTAAGTTTTTGTCCTCATCATCTTGCAACTTTCCGCTCCTTCCGGGAACTGACTTATTCTACTGAAACCATTTCCAATCACTTCGAACTATCTTTACAGACTATTGTCCCCATGTGCCGCATGAATTCCTCTACTACCCAAGCTCTGCCTTCGAGGCCAAGATATTCGCCAAATCGGCCTCACTCGAGCAGTACGCTTTTGCCTTCAAGGCAGGTATCGGCAATGCCCGAAACGCAAGTAGATGCTCGTGTGAAAGAAAGGAAGAGCAGGTGAATTGGAATTCTGTCAAAGAAGCCGACGTGGACCCGAAGGAAATCTACAAATCCATCTACAAGTATTCCAAGCAAAAAACGCACGAAGGCAGGGGCTTTGAGATGCAGAAAAGCTGCACGGCTCTCGATGAACCGGGCTCGTTACCGGCAACGCATACCCCAATCCCAGCCCACAGCAATGAGCCCCGAAGGGCTGTGGGGCTAAAACAACCGCTTCAAATGAAAAGAAAGGATGGGAATCTTGGGCACCTTCCACCGGGAGAATTTCTCCCCGCCGAACACCAACGGGGCGACGCGTTGTGCAGAAAGGATAATTTGCCGATGTTACACACGTCTGGTTCAGTGACACAACAGCATGCTGTTTCTGGTCCTGGGCACAGCCGCTGCTCGCCTGGAGATACTACTGTCCCAATGATGAATGAAACATACGCCAAGAATGTTCCAACACAGCCTCCTCAGCAGACTGCTGGAGGTGAGGAACGCATAGCCGTTCTCGAGTTTCGCCGAAAATACGGACAGTCTTTTCAGACTCTTCACAGTTCTATTCTGAGCTATCCACTGAGCAGCGATCGGTCCCGAAACGAGAAAATGAGGCACGCCTACTTTAGAGTAACCCAAGTGCTCCGATCCAATCTGAACCTATGCGGACTGAGCCTTGGTTTCCTGGAAAGAGGTGAAACGTTGTTGCACCTCATCGCATTGCAGGTACATAACAATACAAAAGTACCCAAGACGAATGATGAGAAATTGGCTATTGCAACCGTCCTGCTTTGGAGGCTACGGGTGAAGTACACCACAGAGATCCAAGGGTTGCATCCAATTATTTCGAGGACAACTCTGAGTGATGATGAAGGTATGCATGACATTCTGATGACCAAGTACCAACTCGCGCATCAGTTGCTGCTCGATCGCTCTTGTACTCGGGCTGACGTCGCGTTCGTTCTGGAGTGCGAAAAGGTTTTGGAATGCGTCCTTTCTAGGCTTACAAACGCGGTACCGATATCTGCATCTGACGGACGAGTGGTGGGCATGAAGAGGAAAATCGCAAACAATGACGGCGGGACCAGGACGTACTATGATGCTGAAAGGGATCCGCGAGTGAAGGCAAAGAGGCGGAGAACCGGGCAGCTCTGAGTAAAAGCGTACAACGTTGTCGTCCGCAATGCATATTTGCTTCCATGATTGCTCTTCTGTTTTCCTTGTGCTCCCCCTCGATGACTTCCCGAAAACGGATATCCCAGAAACGGCTCTCCATGGCCAACAGTGAAGTTCAAGCCACGCGAGATTTCGGAATATTCCAAACGTTACGTGTAGGTTTTGAGGAGCTAATGTGACACGTGCCTCTATGATTGGTCGTTTCCATTCTACTGTATATCTGCACGAGAAGCTGCAAGCCCCAACTTGGTATTAGCACGGGGAAGAAACGGCAGAAACGAGCTGCGCTTACAGACTTCTCAGGTGTGCTGTCGAGAGCGACACAAAAAGGAAGGCGATGACACTCGAGCTCCAGTACTATTCACTTGGCAACAAGGCCTTAAAACTGCCGTGCTTTTGGACGCGGTAAAAGGTGAACCATGTCTGTGGTATGCATCACGAGCATTTTCAACTATAGCACCTCGATAGTGAAAGCGTTCTCACTTTTCTATAGATACTTATTGGATTGACGCCGCTACTGTTGCAGCAGCTGCAATCTACGCAAACAGGAGCACCGTAGTGCATCTTGGATAAGGCTGTAAAGAATCTACCCTGGTTAGGGATAGCCTTCACGCTCAAACCTTCCCCGTACATGCACAAAGAACGTGGCAAATATCGCGCGATTCTAGCCCTTCAAGTGCTCGTACAGCATCTACTGTAGACTCGACGCACTGCACTGCACCTTTTATTCCATTTTAGCTGCAGCAGGGTAACGTGGTGGTGTTGGCCTATACTACAGATGGATGGCTGTAAATGGTGGTGTCCAAGAACGTTGTACCAAATATAGCGATTAGCATATTGTGATGGTAACGCAAGGGATGTCCTTGTGGATGCCGCTGATGGGAGCAAATAAAGAAGTTGCTTTAGAGAAGTCGCTCGAAGATGATTAAGCGTTGGGTATCACGGACTACAACTTTTTCTGAGTGCAATCAGATTGTGCATGAACAAGTTTATCAGCCAGAGATAATGAAGAAGTATTCCAAGCTAACACAAGAGTGGTAACAACGAGAGAGCAACGGATAATACAAGGAACGCCCAACGGGCTTATGAAGCGGAACTCCAAAAGTGCTGTGGAGCCCTTGCAGCGATGTTGGAGAGACTAGCTGGGCGTTGCTTGGTTGCTTCGTTGCATCATAATAGTCGCCCGACGGTGAAAAAAACGTTGGTTCACAGGGAGTAAAGTTTTCTGATTGTAATCGGATTGTACGAGAGAAAGTTTATCAACTAGAGATCGAAAAGAAATAGAATACATTAGCAAAAGAGCGAGGACATCAAGAAAGCAACAACGATCGAAGAACCCCGAATGGGCCTATTGATGTTGAGACGGAAGTCCAAAAATACCGTGGAGCCCTTGCAGCGACCAGCTTCCACTGTTTTGTGGCCAGTATCGATAGCAGTGGGCTGCGACCCGTTTCGACGGTGTAAGGTGGCGGTGACAGTGCAGGCTGCTGACTGTAGCTGTATGAAGCGGAGGATGAGAGGCACAGAAAATCGGAATGGAAAATGAAGACGACGACGCGAGAAGGAGCTTCCTACACCACAAAAACGCATTCTCGAGCGAGGAGGGTCACACAGGGCATTTGTACCTCCTTAGCTTTGATGGGGCTTCTTTTGCGCTGCAATGGCAGATAGCATCCCTTCCCTCTTCTAACGAACAAGGCTTGGCAAGTTGCCACACCCAGTGCAAAGTCCATTCTGCTTCATGTTACCCCTCTATGCCTTTCAATCTTCGCCTTCGGAGTCGGACTCGAACTCGTCTTCCCAGTCAAATCCAAAAGCTCTCCCCCCCAGCGCCAACCTCAAGCACCCCTTCAAGCCCCCATAATCGGGCTCTTCGGAGAAGCCAAGCTTTTTGACTTTCGACATGTAATCAATGAGCGGCAGCACTCCGCAGCAAAGCGTCTTGGTCTCTACCCGTTCTCGGAACGCCACAATCCGTTGAAAGTCTTTCTCCCTGCTCCACGGAAGATCCCCTCTGACCAGCTCGATCAGCACATATCCCAACGATTCCATGTCATCCCGCCTCGATGCAGACTCTCCGTACAGTCTGCCACTTGACGAATATGTTGCTGTTCCAAGGAACGGCGACCCGTCCATTTGAGGCACATGCCTTGATGTTCTTTCGTTGCGAAAGCGCGTCACGGCGCCGTAATCGATGAGGTCCACTCCCATTCGTTTTCTCGGGTCGAGCAAGATGTTTTCAGGCTTCACGTCGTTGTGAAGGAACCCAAGTTTGTGCATCGTCTCTAACCGGTCCAGAACTCTGATCCCAATTGTTGCCATGCACTGCAAGGACAGCGATGGTCCGCACACGACAAGCCTGTTGCTCACACTCTTGCCCAGTTTTGGCATGGTCAGGAACGGGGCAGATATGGACAAGATGGGATCCGCGTCGGCCGAATTGTGCTCGACAGCAGTTATGCTCCCAAATTCCAAGTCCGTTCCCAGTTGAACGTGAACGCTGTACTCTTGCTGGAGCTCATCATGGCGGTCCGCGTTGGCAACCTTCACAGCCACGTACTTGTTTGTTTTCAAACAAAAGGCATCAAAGACCTTGCCACATCCCCCGTCTCCAAGCGTTCCCTCCAGTCGAAGTGTTCTGTTCAAGACTGGATCCAAGTACTCGCAAGTAACCGCGCTGTCCTCTGAAGAAGAGACTCTCTCGATCATCGTCTTTGGTTCTCTTTTCATGGTTGAACTGGTGGCATTCGCACTTGGTTCATCCTCTTCTGTGTCTTCCGACTCTTGACGGTGTCTGGCGTTTGACACATGCCAAGAAACCGAAACTGCAGCAACTGCAGACATGCAGAAGCAGGTAACCAGAACGGCCAAGCGGAGCAGCTTTGTCATCGTTCTTTTCAATAGCTATTGAATAATCTAGATTAGGGCACGTGAAGGTACAGGTTGCAGGTTGTAGCGAGACGGCAGAAGCAGCTGGATAGTGTCAAGAGGTCACGAGGAAAGCAAGTAAAGCTGAGACGCAAGGATAAGAGGAGCGGAGGTTACGAGGCAAACAGCTGTGTGCGGTAGGTTGGTGACCAACGTGATGATGAGATTGTTGTGGGCGGAAGTGGAAGCTTTAAATACAGTGTGCTGAAGGCGAGAACGAGCATGGGTTCGAGGCTTTTGTTGCGACGGTGGCGGTTGTGCGATAGCGCTCTCCATGTGTTTAAAATGCAGCCCCGTCTGGTGTATGTAGATTTCATTTGAAGCGTTGAAAGAAGACAGGTTGAATAAAATTGAAGCGAGCTCTGTCAGGGAAGTGCAATTGAAGTGCAGTGCTGAGCACATGGGACATGTGTGTGGTTGAGAGACGGAGAATTGCAAGCAGTGCATGAGTGTCGGCAAGGCAGTGGTAGGCGTGATGCTGAAGATGGGGCGTCGGTGGCGAGGTGAAGATAAAGATGACGGGGTCGGGGGCGGGCGTTGGTGCATTCGTTGGTGCTTTTCTATTTGTAAAGGAAGGGCTGCGCGATGAAGTGTCGCGATCGTGATTATTGCCGTGGTCCGGATCAGGATGCGGATCATGGCAGTAATCGCGATGGAAGGCTGTACACGTGTAGTGGAATGTGGAAAGCGGTTGAATGTGTGGATGATGGTGTGTGTGTGGTCGGTCGTTTCCCATCGTTTCCGCATGTCGGAAACGAGCACCCAATGACCGTCGAGAAACGATGCTGTGCGCGACAGGTGACACAACAATCTCAATCTCAGTCAGTCTCGGTTGCAGTCTCAGTCTCTGAGGGCCCATACGCCGCTCGCTGTGACAGCTCTTCCCTTAATCATCGAAAAAAAGGTCACTAGGGCCACAACTGGGCACATACACAGTACGTACCGTTATCCGTACCGTCGTTGTTGACAGTCGTGGTTGTCCACTGCTGGATACTTTGTATAATCCCGTAATAAAAGCCGCATAATTGGCAAATCAGTATCACGACTCGTTTCGCGACTTGCGTATCGATAATGTCCGCACGCTCCCTGCTGTACATTCTACAGTGTACAACTTCGATCTCCCCATTCCGTTGCCTCCACCTCCCTGCACCTTTCGCCCAGCGCGCGCTCCGCGTCCTTCCCGTAATCCTTTGCTCTCTCCCCAAACACACCCTGCGCATGGCGAAAGGCGTGTCATTTCAGAGCGAAGCACTGAAATGACGTACCGGGAGATGCTGGCGAGCAGTTTTTCTTGCCTCCCAGACTGTACCCTGTTGTTGACACCTGTAGCACGTGGGCAGTTCAGTTACCAAGCCGTACGTGCTTGCGAATACTTGCGCTGCCCTCCTAGGGATGGCGCTTGACCTTTTCTACTTTGACCATGACCACGACAGAAATCGATCGCCAAGTACCGCAGATGTGGGCCACAAGCCAGCGCAGCTCGGACGCGCGAGTACTTTGATGACAAGGTGATAACTTTTACGGTAATCAGCGTAGCGCAGTGCTGAATATGCAAGCCTTCTTTCTGCGTGTGCACGACACCGCCCCCGGGCACTGGCGCACGACATTTCACTTACAGGTAACTGACGCAGGAGGAGCCCGGCCAGGAAACTTGTGCGGATATGTACGACCACAAACAGTACCGCCGACGCGCATGTCATTTCGACGGTGTTAGGTGGCGGTGACAGTCCAGGCTGCAGACTGTACCTGTGTCAAGTGGGGGATGGGAGAACCACAGAAAAGGACAATGGAAAACGAGGACAACGACGATGCGAGAAGAAGCTCCCTCCACAACACGAACACAGTCTTGAGCGAGGAGCAGAAAACGAATCCAATACACCTCAAGAACCCCTCATCAACTTCCTTACGCTTTCATAGACCCCGTTTTGTACGAAGAAAGCTGGCAGTGGCAGAAGACGGTAACATGGAGGTTGTTCCTAACAAGATCCCACGGCGGTTTTCTATCGAGTATTGAGCAGATGCGTCTTTCCAATTAG
>CAKZFK010000252.1:0-13237 GCA_936440205.1 Lepidonotus clava | reverse complement strand
AAAAATCTAGTACAGAATGATATTTGGTAATAGAAAGAGAATTTACTGGTGTGTAACTGCTTTTGTACTTTTATCTGTTAAAAGTTATAGCCAAATTTCTTTCGCTGAAATTGCGCAGGAGGCTGGAATTGATCATCATTATCTAGGAGTAAATGAGATGGGTGCCGGAGCAGCATTTTTTGATATAGACAATGATGGTGATGATGATCTCTGGATTGCTGGTGGACTAAGAATGGATGCTTTGTATGTTAATGATGGGAAAGGCAATTTTATGTCTATTGGTCATTCAGCTGGATTAGATATAACGAATAGTATTGTCACGACCGGTGTTATCTCTGGAGATATTGACAATGATGGATTTGTTGATGCACTTTTGATAACGCATCGTGGGTTTACCAATATTTTAATGAGGAATAATGGAGATAATACCTTTACCAATGTTACCGCAGGTTCGGGAATAAATGACTTCGAAGCGTACAGCTTAGCAGCCGCGTTCGGAGATATTAATTTGGATGGGTATTTGGACTTATACGCAGCGAATTATATTGATAAAGATAAATTCACCTATAATACGAATGAGGAAATAGTAGGATTTGAGCATGAATGCTACGCAAATAAGCTGTATATAAATAACGGAGACTGGACCTTTACTGAGGCAAGTGAAGCCTGGGGAGTTACCAATAATGGATGCGCTTTGGCTACTACCTTCAGTGATTACGACGGAGACCATGATCCAGACCTTTTAGTCGCCAATGATTTTGGAGCTTGGATTAAGCCTAATGCGTTATATCAAAATAGGTATCCAGAAAATAAATTTCTAGATGTGAGCCAAGAATCTGGAATGGATGTAGGTATTTACGGAATGGGTATAGCTGTTGGAGACTATGATCAGGACTTGGATTTAGATTACTATATTACTAACCTAGGAAGGAATGTTCTTCTTTCTAATGTGCCTAACGGAGTGTTCATGGATCTGACCAAAGAGTCCGGGATAGAGGATATATATGTGCAGGACAGCTCATTGACTGTGGGATGGGGGACGGCTTTTATGGACTTCGATAATGATGCCGATCTTGACTTATTTGTTACGAATGGATATGTCCCGGCTGCTCCTTTTATTAATAACAGTATTATCAATCCGAACCGATTATTTGAAAATCTTGGTAATGGCACCTTTCTTCCCATTATGGATTCTACTGTTGCAAGCCCTTATAAGGGAAGAGGTTATGTGTGTTCAGATATAGACCTTGATGGAGATCTTGACTTTTTAGTAATTAATGTAAATAAACATGCAACTGCGGACCCTATAGATAAAGTTCAATTGTATCGAAATGAGACCATCAGTGATGGACATTGGATCCAAATCAAACTTTCTTCGAATATTCAAAATATAAACGGCTTGGGCAGTAAGGTATACCTATTTGCAGAAGGCGACCAATATTTGCAAGAAGCTAATGGTGGATATGGAACCCATGCATCACAGCATAGCAGGACATTGCATTTCGGGTTAGGAACCGCATCTAAAATTGATAGTATTAAAGTGATTTGGCCAGGAGGAGCATCCACCTTGGTGAATGATGTGGAGGTGAATCAAGCCATTACTATTCAACAGAATAATTCAGTTGCGGTAAAGAAAAAATCAATCGATTTGGATATAGAATTATTCCCTAATCCATTTAAGGATCAAATCAATATAAAAATTAAGTCTATTACAAATCAGGATGCTCAGATTATGATTTTAGATTTGCAGGGTAGAGTGATTTCGGAAAATTCAATTAGATTAAATTCAAATGGCTCATTATTTAGGTGGTCAATTCCTGTTTCGGGGGTGTATATCTTGAAAGTAAAGTCGGCAAATGGTATTTTCAATAAAAAAATAATTGCAAAATAAATTTTATTATGACCTATAAATTTAAAAATATGAAAAATCTTTTCTCCTTATTTTTTACATTATTTCTGGCCTACGGCATGATGGCTCAGGATGAATATATCATTCCTCATGCCATTGTTGGAAGTTGTACGACACCTGACTCTAACCTGGTAACAATTTTTATAGATTATAATCAAAATTGTGATGAAGCTGATCCGACTGGACTGCTGGCTGGCCAGGAAGAGCTAGCCCTCCACTCTGGTGCTAATATGTGGGCCGTAACTGTTGAGTGGGATGCTGAAAATGCACTGACTGCCAAAAATATTGGGAACGATATTTTTATGGTAGAAATTAATACCATGGAGTATTATGGTTTACCGCTTTCCGATATAGAAAACATTTTCTTTATACTAAATAATGGTGTGGCTAATCCAGAAGATGCCTGGGGCGCTTCCATCAGAGATGATCAAGGTGGAGGAGGTTTTGGCGGGGATGAGCCATGTAATGACTTTGAACTTCAAATTGCGTCGATGCCAACTTGTGCAGAATTGGCCAAGGAGTCCAGTGTATCATTGTTTGGAGCAACTACTGCTGCGAACTCTTGTGTGGATACTGTTGGTGGCAATGTTACCATTCAGTTTGATTTAAGTAAAAACTGTCCTGAAGCCGATAGTACAAACATGTTGGCTGGAGCAACGGCACTAGGTTTCCAATCTGGAGCGAATGATTGGGCTGCTCAAGTAATGTGGGATGAAGAAGGAGCTATGCAAGCCATAAATGAGGGGAGCGATATTTTTTCAGTTACGTTGAATGTAATGGATTATTATGGAATTCCATTCGACAGTTTGAAGAATATAAAAATGGTGATGAATAATGGAGTTGCGATGCCGGATGCTCCTTGGGATGCAGCTGGTCGAGATGAAAGAGATGGCGGGTTTGGAGGTGCTGAACCTTGTTCTGATTTGGTATTTTTAGTTTCTGAAGCACCAATCTGTATAGTAGAGCCAGAAGTTGTATCGAGTGCGGCTTTACTTTCTGCGAGGGACAACTTCGCATCCTGTGTGGATCCGAATACCGGACGCGCAAGGGTTTCTTTCGATTTAGGTTTGAATTGCCCTGAGGCCGATAGTACTAACGTATTGGCTGGAGCAACAGCATTAGGATTTCATTCAGGTGCAAACCAGTGGGCGTCTACCGTAATGTGGGATGACAGCACCGCAATGCAAGCAACAAACAATGGAAGCGATGTATTCTCAGTTACCGTTGATATAGCCAATTATTATGGCGTTGAATTTGATAGCTTAGAAAATATCTTTTTGATTATGAATAACGGTGTGGCTATGCCCGATGCGCCATGGGATGCTTCAGGAAGAGATGATAGAGACTCTGAAGGTTTTGGAGGACCAAGCCCTTGCTCTGATATGGTCTTTCAGGTGTCTGAGATGCCAATATGTGATTTGGCTGATGCTCCGGATGTCCTTACTTCAGAAGCCTTATTGAGTGGTGGTACTTGTGTTGACGCTGCTACTGGTCTTATAAAGATTGCCTTTGATCAAACTATGAACTGTCCAGAAGCAGATACCGCTAATGCCTTAACAGGTATGAATGCATTGGGATTTCATTCTGGAGCTAATGAATGGATGTCTACTGTGCAATGGAATGATGAAGGAGCCAAAAATGCTGTAAACAATGGCAACAATGTTTTTGAAGTAACGGTAAGTGCTATGGGCTACTACGGACTTCCATTAGACAGCATTGCTAATATTAAACTCCTAATGAATAATGGAGTGTCGGCTCCTGATGATGCCTGGGCGATTACCGGAAAAGATTCCAGAGATGGCGGTTTTGGGGGAGATGAGCCTTGTTCAGATATGTTCATTGAGATGAGTGAATTGCCGGGCTGTGATTTAAGTGAAACAGCTACTAGTCATGCATTATTGAATGGATCTACCTCTTCATGTGTTGATACTGCTACAGGTTCGATTAACTTACATTTTGATTACAGCTTCAACTGCCCAGAAGCAGATTCCGCTAAACTTTTAGCTGGACAAGACATGATTGCATTTCATTCAGGTATTAATGGATGGTCAATCCAAGTACCTTGGGATGATGCCAACGCTACTACAGGAGTTAATGATGGAAACGATCTGTTTTCTGTTTCTATAGACCCAATGGCTTATTATGGTGTGCCTTTAGATTCTGTCCAAGAAATAAATTTCTTGTTCAATAACGGTTTGGCAGCACCTGCCGCCGCATGGGATAACAAAGGCGAGGATGCCAGAGATGGATCTGGCTTCGGAGGCTCACCTTGTTCAAATTTAATATTCAAAACTTCAGAAGCACCGGTATGTAGTCAATCTACAAGTGTAAAATCGTTGGCTTTGGATCAGAACTTAAAAGTAATTCCCAATCCGTTTTCAAGTAGGGTACAGTTGCAGTTTGATAATCCAAACAATGAATCATTTGATTTGGTCATAATCAATATGGCTGGACAAGTGATTAGAAATATTAGAAATATTCAATCTAATCAACTGATTGTGGAAAGAGGAAATATGTCACCGGGAATGTACTTTGCCAGATTGATGAATCAAAAAGGTCAATTCCAATCGGTAAAAATGGTTGTTAATTAATACAGTAATAGATTTTTGTTTTATAGGTAAATAGATTTTTATTTTAGACTGGGAAGGAACATCCTTCCTTCCTGGTCATTTTTTCCTTCACAAAATAATTTTGATTAATATGCGATATACCACATTTGCCGCAGGCTTATGTTTGCTACTATTGGCATGTCAATCAGCGGATCGAATGGATCCTCCAAATATCATTTTGCTAATCGGTGATGATCATGGATATCCCTATTTTGGATTTATGGGAGCGGACTTTGTACATACCCCTAACATGGATAATTTGGCAAATCAAGGTACCCTTTTTACTCAAGGATATGTTCCCGATAACCATTGTAAACCTTCTTTGGCTACCTTGGTCACAGGTATGTTGCCTATTCAATATGAACAAAAAGTGAATCAATTAATCAATGAAAAAAAGATTGCACAGGCAGATCAGAAGGACTTCAAATATCAGTCTATGCAGTATTTTGATGCCCTTCCAAAACTGATGGCTAAACAAGGGTATGTGAGTTTTCAAGGAGGTAAATGGTGGGAGTTTCATTATCGAAACGCAGGATTTACCTATGGGATGACCACCGGATGGACGAAGGAAGATCGCATGCCTGGTAACAATTGGTTTAGAAAATATATGGGTGGAGAGGGTCTTGAATTGGCCCGCGCTACCATGGAGCCGGTTTATGATTTTATTGAAAATAATAAAGACGATCCTTTCTTTATTTGGTATGCTCCAGAATTGCCCCATTACCCATTCGATGCACCCGATAAATATTATAATATCTATAAGGATGAAAATATGACCGAATCCGCCAAGCGATATTATGCTAACTGCACTTGGTTTGATGATGGTGTTGGTGAATTGAGAAAATACTTGAAAGAAATAGGCGAACTAGATAATACCCTTTTCATTTATGTAAATGACAACGGCTGGGAACAGGCTCCGAATCAAGAATTCTGGGAGGATCCAATGCGATCCCACAATGGAGGTGATAAAGGTAAATCTTCTATTTATGATATGTCATTTAGAACACCAATTATTTTTAATTGGCCTGATCGATTTAGCACAAAAAGAATTGAGGATTGCTTAGTACATTCAGCAGATATTCCTGCAACAATTTTAGATATTATAGGATTGAATATACCCGATGAATATTTTGGCAAATCTCTTTTGCCTAACTTAATGGGTGAGCCTGCAGTTTGCCGAGATCAGATTGTTGGAAATACCACTAGTCATCGGGATGAGAAAAATGTCATGGGTAGAGCTGTTGAAGGTTATTGGGTTCGAGATAAGGATCATTTTTTTAGATGGAATGTAACGGACAGTATCATGGGATTGTACGATATGAAAAGTGATCCACTAAATGATCATGATTTGCTCTTGAACGATATAAAAATGGCGGAACCTTATATCAAACAGATTAATCATTACAAATCGTTGTACTTGAATAATAATCAAGGCAAACCATGAATGGATTAGGTTAGAATGCCTTCAGGCATAGCTTGGGGCAAACTGGAAAGGCAAGACTTTGAGGTAAAAGAGAAATAAATGAAGATTTAATAAAACTATGAAAGTGAAATTTATAGCAACCATATTCAATTGCTTCTTAATTGTTGTCGGTATGACACAAGAACAAACATTCATCAATCCCATCCTGCCTGGCGGTTACCCAGACCCAACAATTTGTAGAGTTGGAGAGGACTTCTACATTGTTAACAGTTCTTTCGAATACTTTCCTGGCTTACCGATTCATCATTCCAAAGATCTGGTCAACTGGAAGTTGATTGGTTACGGATTGGATAGAGCCGATCAATGTCAAGAACCTAATAATTTGATCGATGTTCAGCAACGTGGAGGAATTCATGCACCCACCATCCGTCATCATGATGGTTTATTTTACATTATTACTACAAACGTTTATGATCCACCTTCCAAAGAGGAACATGCAGTCATGATAAATTTTATTATTACGGCGGAGGATCCAAGAGGGCCTTGGTCAGAACCACATATATTAGACGGTGCTCCAGGAATAGATCCCGATATATTTTTTGATGATGATGGTAAAGCCTATTATGTTGGCACCCATGCGCCAGGAGACTCTTCCCGAAACGGAATTGGGGAGATCTGGGTACAGGAGTTGGATTTAGTAAATTGGAAACTTACGGGGCCAAGAACCACTATATGGGATGGAGCCTGTGGAGGCTGTTGTGTAGAAGGACCGCATATCTACAAAGAACATGGATTGTATTATCTTCTGGTGGCAGAAGGAGGTACAGGCACGAATCACGCAGTTATGATGTCAGCCAGCAAAGACTTAACCGGACCCTATGATTCCAATCCTCGAAATCCTATACTCACTTCAAGACATTTATCTTTGGACAATTGGGTCCATAGTACCGGACATGCCGACATGGTACAACTAGCCGATGGAAGATGGTATATGGTAGCTTTGAGTAAAAGAGGAGAGGTCAAGCGGGCGACGAATATGGGGAGAGAGACTCATTTAGTACCAATAACCTGGGAACCGGCAATTATGCAATGGGAACAAGTCAGCAAGGATCGATGGGAACCAGTTGAATATCTTTGGCCGGTGGCAGCTCCGGAATCTGGGAGAATATTGCGTAAGACTGCCCTGCCTTTCGATGACAAACCCCAATACTATAATGATGCATTTCATGATGACTTTGATCGGCCAACTTTAGGATTAGAATGGAATTTTAGAAGAGTGCCAACGGAGGATACTTATACACTTTTGAAAAATCCGGGTTTCCTTCGCATTTATTTACAACCTGAACACATTCAATTAAGAGAGCGATATAGTTTAGCCGGGATCAGACAAAAAGAAAGTGACTTTAATTTTTCTACATACATGCAGTTCACAACGGATCAGGTCGGTACAGAAGCAGGAGTAAGCCTAGTTCAACAAGATGACAATTACATCATGTATACCTTAAATCGAAAAGAGGATGGCTATTATTTAAAAGTCTATGCGCACGCCATAAAAGATACTTTAAAGACCTTGTTAGAAAAACCTATTCCTGATTATCAGGGACATATTATATTAAAAATTGAATCAGATCATGGTAGGTACAAATATGTTTATTCTACTGACCACGGCAGTACTTATACTCAATTTACCGATAGCCCTGACCATTTAGTTTTGTGTTTTGGATACACTGGAGCCTATTTGGGCCTTTATGGCACATCTAACGGAACGGATACAGAGGCATATGCTGATTTTGATTGGGTAAGCTATAAGGGATTCACAAAAAATTAATTTGATATGAAATCGGCCATTTACTTTTTCATTTTTTTATGGTGTTGTACATTTATTATTCGATGTAATCCAGATAAAGGATCTAAAAATGCAATAACCATTCCCCAACCAGCAATATTAGATTCAGTAATTGATCACTATGTAGATAGCGAATATTACCCTTTTATCTATGCCCGAGTTGAAGATAAGAATGGTAACGTATTGTATGAACACGCTGCTGTTAATCGAAGATTGTTGCCTAACTACAATGTAGACGGAGAT
This sequence comes from Lepidonotus clava, assembly GCA_936440205.1. NCBI lineage: Eukaryota > Metazoa > Annelida > Polychaeta > Phyllodocida > Polynoidae > Lepidonotus > Lepidonotus clava. The sequence goes on along the minus strand of CAKZFK010000252.1, from coordinate 5,207 downwards.
TCCTGGATCCGGATCTGGTCTATGAGCAAAATTGTCACAATAAGTTTGGCTTTGGATTTAGTAGAAGATGGAATTATAGCAATGACCGACCCAGTGGTCAAATATATCCCTGAATTCAAAGATATGCAGGTGGCAGTATCAGATGAAGGAGAGAGTCTAGCAACTATTCCTTGGGGAGAAGAACGGAATAAGGCTTGTCCATTCAGTGTAGTGCCGAGTGATTCAGTCATGACAGTTTTACACCTGATTAACCATCAGTCAGGTTTCTATTATGCGACTTCTGGTTATTCTTGCCTAGATTCTATTGTGGCAGAACAGAATTTACCCATGGCCAAAAATTCGGATGACTTTTTGCAACGATTATCAAAATTGCCATTGATTCAACACCCTGGAACAACCGATTTTTATGGTATCAATACAACAGTATTGGGCATGGTGGCAGAGCGTGCTACTGGTAAATCACTTCAAGCTCTTGTCAAAGAACGTATAACCGAACCGTTGGGAATTAAAGGACTTAAGTATGGATTGGACGATCCATCTGTTTTGACACCAAGATTCTCAGGTAAGGATTCATTAATCAGAACTGCGATTGATGGAGAGTTGGATATTTTTGGTGCAAATGTTCCCGATTATAAACTCGATCATAATTTGTATTTAGGAGGCGAAGGTATGGTAGCCACAGCTGATGGGTATGCTGACTTTATAAGAATGTTATTAAATCACGGAGTACTAAATGGTTCGCGATTTTTGGATGAAACAACTGTCAAAGATATTTATGCACCACACACCCAGTTGGATAATGCTTACGGTTATAATGGGTATAATCTATGGGTAAGTGGAGACTCTATGAGAGTTAAAGGAGAAGGAGATAAAGGACTTTGGATTGGAGGAGGTTATGAAAGTACCCATTTTTGGGTTGACCCTCAACGTGATTTTGTAGGTGTGATTATGTCACAAATGAGTTTTGCTCGGCCAGAAGGATATCAAAGAGATAATGCATTTAAAGGAGCTCTATACAAGCAAATTTTTGAATTGGAAAGTCAATCTGAATGAGAAGATTCAAAACAACCCTTCGATTTAGCTTCTTTGCAATTTTGGCGTTATCTATTATTTCAAGATGCCAAAAGTCGAAAGATAATAGTGAGTCATCGCTGAATGTATTGTGGTTGGTGGCGGAGGATTTAAGCCCATATATCCCGGCCTTTGGAGATTCGACTATTGAGACGCCCAATCTGAGCAGATTAGCGGAAGAGGGAATTCGATACACAAATGTCTATTCCGTTTCAGGAGTATGTTCTCCAAGTCGAGCCGCTTTGGCGACTGGTATGTACCCTTCTAGTATTGGCGCCCATCATATGCGAACACTTTTTCAACAGCCAGCGGCGAAAAAAATGGGTATCATCAATTATGAATGTGTTCCTCCTTCTGAAGTGAAAATGGTTTCTGAAATCATGAGAGCAAATGGGTACTATTGTACCAATAATGCTAAAACTGATTATCAGTTTCAACCTTCTATGATGGCATGGGATGAATCCAGCGTATTTGCTCATTGGAGAAATAGGCCCAATTCAAAACCATTCTTTTCAATTTTTAATTTTGGAGTTACACATGAATCCAATATGTGGAATCCATTTTATCGAAGGTATGATGTGAACCCCTTTCCACAAGAGAGAGGGATGCTCTGGTGGAAGCAATTTCAGGGTATTCAAAAACCATTATTTGTAGCTTCTGATCTTGAGGTTACGGTTCCACCTTATTTGCCGAGCACGACACCAGTTATTCAAGATATAAGAAGGATGTATTCTAACATTGTAGAAATGGATAGGCAGGTTGGGATGATTCTAGATCAGTTGGAAGATGATGGCTTGTTGGATGAAACGATTATCGTTTGGTATACCGATCACGGTGGCCCTTTGCCTAGACAGAAGAGATTGCTTTATGATTCAGGTTTACATGTGCCGATGATTGTACGGTATCCAGATGGACGACGCGCCGGGTCGATAGACAAACAGATGATTTCGTTTGTAGACTTTGCACCTACGTTGTTATCAACGGTTGGAATTGAACCTCCTCGCTGGATGCAAGGGCGCGCATTTACCGGTCGGTTTAAAAAGGATGAAGAAAGAAAATACATTCACGCCGCCGGAGATCGGTTCGATGAAAAATATGATATGATCAGAGCAGTGCGTGATGAGAGGTATAAATATTTAAAAAACTTTAGACCAGAGCAAGGCTATTATTTATCGCTGGATTATCGAGAAAATATGGCAACGACTCAGGAACTACTGAGACTCCGAAATAAGGATAGCTTGAATGAAATCCAGGCACAATGGTTCAGAAAGACAAAACCTGAAGAAGAATTATTTGATTGCCTGAATGATCCTCACGAATTGAATAATTTGGCAGATGATCCAACGTATGCCGATAAGTTAAAAGAATTGAGGAGTGAATGTAACCGTTGGATGCAGGCGATCGGAGATAAGGGGGACATGCAAGAGGTGGAAATGATAGAATCTTTTTGGCCCGGTAAAATTCAGCCGGTAACCCAAGATCCCAAGGTTAGAATCTATGAAGGAAAAATGACCTTAACTTGTGAGACTGAAGGAGCGAGTATTGGCTTTAAGTTTTTAGATCAAGTAAAAGAAGAAGAAGGATGGGAAGTTTACGAAGAGCCATTCTCAATAAAAGAAAAAAGCAAGGTTATTGTTGTGGCTCATAGGATTGGATATTTGCCCAGTGATACTTTGCAAGTTTCAGGTCGCTAGTGGGATTCGTAAGCTCGAAACAGGATGTAGGGATTTTGTAGTCTACATCACGATAATGAATCAAGAGTTAAAAAGCAATGGGGTAGACTAATTTTTGTAAAGTACTGTTCTTGAAATACAATAATCAGTTTGTAGATGCGGCCTGTGTTAAGTGAATAATGTATAACTATTTGGACCATAACTCAAAGAAAACAGTAAAATTAAAAATTCAACCATGAAAAGATCTGCGGTAATGCTTTTATTCGTTCTCCTTATTTTTTCTTGCAAAAAAGCAGAACGGAAGAATGATAGAGCGAAAGCAAAGCAATCATCTCCCAACATCGTACTAATCTTTGCAGATGACTTGGGCTATGGGGATCTATCCTGTTATGGTTCAAAATCCATCTCAACACCAAACCTGGATCAGCTAGCCAAGCAAGGAATGCGGTTTACAGACTTTCATAGTTCATCAGCGATATGCACTCCTTCCAGAGCTTCCTTGTTAACCGGATGTTATCCAGATCGGGTGGGATTGCCCAAAGTACTATTTTCGAATGGAGCATGGGGTAGCAACCCTAATGAAGGAATAAACCCTATGGAAGAAACACTTCCAGAGTTGCTGCAAGAAAATGGGTATGCTACGGCAATGGCGGGCAAGTGGCATTTGGGACACAAACCTAAGTTCTTACCACTGCAGCATGGTTTTGATGAGTACTTAGGAGTGCCATTTAGCAATGATATGCCCATTGAATCTACCATGGCACTTTCAGAGGACATTAAATTACGTGATGGTATCACCCTCGAAATGATTCAAAACTACGAATCGCTGGAAATAGAAAATAAAAATCATAATACGCCATTGTTGAAAAATAATGAGGTTGTAGAATTTCCAGCGGATCAAACAACTTTAACAAAGCGATATACAGAATTTTGTATGGACTTCATCAGCAGACAATCTAATAAAACACCATTCTTTGTTTACTTGGCCCACACGATGCCGCATATACCCATTTTTGCATCGGATCAATTTAAGGGTAAATCGAAAGGAGGATTATATGGAGACGTGATCGAAGAGATTGATTGGTCCGTGGGGGAAATTGTTAAAACTCTACAGGATAATGGATTAGAAGACAACACCTTGGTCATATTTACATCGGATAATGGTCCTTGGCTTTCATTCGGAAATCATGGAGGTAGTTCGGGAGGATTGCGAGGAGGGAAATTCGATATTTGGGAAGGAGGGTTTCGAGTACCAGCCATCATGTCTTGGTTGGGAGTGATTCCCAAAAATTCTGAAAACAATCAGTTGGTTACAACTTTGGATATCTTGCCGACCATCTTGGGAATAACCAATTCGCGATTGCCAAAAGATAAGATAGATGGAATCAACGTGTTGCCTGCATGGAAGGGGGAATTTATGCAAGCGCTTGAAGACCGATATTTTTATCATTTTAACAATTCTGAGATACGAGCTGTAAGAAAAGGGCGATGGAAATATGTGGCAGCGCATAAGGGGGGTGTGGTAATTGAGCCTGGGATGGATGGAGTCAATGGAAAAAGCGAGAGAAGAGATTTTCCAGAGGCGCTTTATAATTTAGAGAATGACATTTCTGAGTCCATTAACTTAATCGATGAACATGCCGCTAAGCAGAAGAATTTCAGAACAGTTGTAGATAGTTTTTCTACTGAAATTTTTTCTGAAGCCAGAGCGATCGGCATAAGTGAATAAAAATAATTCTTAGTTTATCATGAAATCAAATGTCCTTCTTTTTATCCTGCTAATATTCATGTTAGTAACTTGTCAAGATCGCCAGGGATTTATGGACGATCGACCCAATATCGTTTTCCTGTTGGCGGATGATCTGGGTTATGGCGAATTGGGTTGTTATGGACAAAAAATTATTCAAACACCTGTTTTGGATTCTTTGGCGAAGCAGAGTTTGAAGTTCACTAATTTTTATGCGGGCAATGCGGTTTGTGCTCCTTCAAGAGCGGTCCTATTGACCGGCCAAAGTTCTATAATTTCTTCTATAAGAGGTAACGCAGGATATTTTGGTAACGACAAATGGGAAGGTGTTGCTCTAGGCAAAAATGAGTTTACCCTGGGCGAAATGATGAAGGGGGCCGGATACCAAACGGCCTTTATCGGAAAGTGGCACTTAGACATTCCGGATAGTATTAACACCTGGGCTTGTAGCCATGGATTTGATTATGCAGTACAAGAGCAATGGACGGCGCGATTCGGAGGACGAAAGTTTCCACCTAATAGATTATGGATAAATGGTGATCAAGACTACGTTCCTTATGACTATAAGCAATACGATTGCAAGGATGCCTTACGCACAGAGATGGCATTCAAATTTTTAGACAGAAAAGAAGAGGATAAACCATTTTTTCTATTTATGTCTTATCGAGCTCCACATAGTTTTGAAGGGCCTATACGCGATACGTTAATGTACGCTG
>CAKZFK010000251.1:7500-13604 GCA_936440205.1 Lepidonotus clava | reverse complement strand
CGAGGGACGGAGAGGACGACGGGGCTGCCGCCGCCGACCGTCTGTCCGGTCGGTCGCCCGCCCGCCTGCCCGCGTGCACGAGCTCTCCGCCATGTCGTCGGTGCGACAGCTGTTCGATGTCGTTGTACATCCATCCCCGCTCCTCCTCCTCCCCTCGGCGGCTTTGGCCCCGACTGCCTGCCTGCTACCCACTGCTCCGTGCGTGCACAGAAAGTGCCGAGAGCCTGCTGCCAGTCTCTGGTCTTTGACTGCTCCGTGCGTGCACAGAAAGTGAGTCTGGCACGCTGAGTCTGCTGAGAGAGCCTGAAGTTCTGTCTTTGGTCTTTGGCCCTGCTCCGTGCGTGCACAGAAAGTGCCGAGAGGCTGCTGCAAGTCTCTGGTCTTTGGCCCTGCTACCCTCTGCTCCGTGCGTGCACAGAAAGTGCCGAGAGGCTTTGGCAGTCTTTGGTCTTTGGCCCTAGCTGCTACCCACTGCTCCGTGCGTGCACAGAAAGTGCCGAGAGGCTGCTGCCAGTCTCTGGTCTTTGTCCCTGCTACGAACTGCTCCGTGCGTGCACAGAAAGTGCCGAGAGGCTTTGGCAGTCTCTGGTCTTTGTCCCTGCTACCCACTGCTCCGTGCGTGCACAGAAAGTGCCGAGAAGCTTTGGCAGTCTCTGGTCTTTGGTCCTGCTACCCACTGCTCCGTGCGTGCACAGAAAGTGCCGAGAGGCTGCTGCCAGTCTTTGGCCCTGCTACCCTCTGCTCCGTGCGTGCACAGAAAGTGCCGAGAGGCTGCTGCCAGTCTCTGGTCTTTGTCCCTGCTACCCACTGCTCCGTGCGTGCACAGAAAGTGCCGAGAGGCTTTGGCAGTCTCTGGTCTTTGGCCATGCTACCCACTGCTCCGTGCGTGCACAGAAAGTGCCGAGAGGCTGCTGCCAGTCTTTGGCCCTGCTACCCTCTGCTCCGTGCGTGCACAGAAAGTGCCGAGAGGCTGCTGCCAGTCTCTGGTCTTTGTCCCTGCTACGAACTGCTCCGTGCGTGCACAGAAAGTGCCGAGACGCTTTGGCAGTCTCTGGTCTTTGGTCCTGCTACCCACTGCTCCGTGCGTGCACAGAAAGTGCCGAGAGGCTGCTGCCAGTCTTTGGCCCTGCTACCCTCTGCTCCGTGCGTGCACAGAAAGTGCCGAGAGGCTGCTGCCAGTCTCTGGTCTTTGTCCCTGCTACGAACTGCTCCGTGCGTGCACAGAAAGTGCCGAGAGGCTTTGGCAGTCTCTGGTCTTTGTCCCTGCTACCCACTGCTCCGTGCGTGCACAGAAAGTGCCGAGAAGCTTTGGCAGTCTCTGGTCTTTGGTCCTGCTACCCACTGCTCCGTGCGTGCACAGAAAGTGCCGAGAGGCTGCTGCCAGTCTTTGGCCCTGCTACCCTCTGCTCCGTGCGTGCACAGAAAGTGCCGAGAGGCTGCTGCCAGTCTCTGGTCTTTGTCCCTGCTACCCACTGCTCCGTGCGTGCACAGAAAGTGCCGAGAAGCTTCGGCAGTCTCTGGTCTTTGGTCCTGCTACCCTCTGCTCCGTGCGTGCACAGAAAGTGCCGAGACGCTGCTGCCAGTCTTTGGCCCTGCTACCCTCTGCTCCGTGCGTGCACAGAAAGTGCCGAGAGGCTGCTGCCAGTCTCTGGTCTTTGTCCCTGCTACCCACTGCTCCGTGCGTGCACAGAAAGTGCCGAGAGGCTTTGGCAGTCTCTGGTCTTTGGCCATGCTACCCACTGCTCCGTGCGTGCACAGAAAGTGCCGAGAGGCTGCTGCCAGTCTTTGGCCCTGCTACCCACTGCTCCGTGCGTGCACAGAAAGTGCCGAGAGGCTTTGGCAGTCTCTGGTCTTTGGTCCTGCTACCCACTGCTCCGTGCGTGCACAGAAAGTGAGTCTGGCTGCTGCTCAGAGCCTGGCAGTGTTTGGTCTTTGGCCCTGTCCCTGCTCCGTGCGTGCACAGAAAGTAAGTGCGACTGCTTGAGAGAGCCTGAAGTTCTGCCCCAGTCTCTGGTCTTTGGCCCTGCTACCCTCTGCTCCGTGCGTGCACAGAAAGTGCCGAGAGGCTGCTGCCAGTCTTTGGCCCTGCTACCCTCTGCCACGCTGCGACCGGACGTCCGCCGGAGTCGTGCTGGGACTCGAATCGAAGCCCACACTCTCCCCTTCGAAACGCTGCCTGGTTTGAGTCGACGCGACTTGCGGATCCAGAGATATTTGCGATGCGGCTCCGTCCACAAGGGGCGTGGACGGAGCCGCATTCAGCACTGCTCCTCACCCGGGCCTCCCACGGGGCTGATCTGGGGCTCGAATCGAAGCTCAGCTCACGACCTACGAGGCGAACTTCGAACGGAGTCCCTGCGATCGACGGATCCAGAGATGTTAGCTCCGTCCCTAATTCTTATGCGGGATTTACCCCACGATAGCCCGTCAGGGGCCCGAGTCTCCTTAACCGGGGATCCCCGAGACTCCGTCCGTAGACCACCTCGTAGGGCAGGTCCTGAGCTTCGATTCGAGCCCAAGATCAGCCCTGTGGGTCGAGCGGTTGAGGCGCTGTGCTCGTTGCGGCTCCGTCCACACCCCTCGTGCGTGCACAGAAAGTGAGGAAAAGGGCTGACGGACAAAACGGGCCTTCCGGGGCCTGTATCTCCTCAACCGGCGATCGCAGGGACTCCGTTCGAAGTTCGCCTTGTAGGTCAGGTGCTGAACTTCGATTCGAGCCCCAGATCAGCCCCGTGGGAGGCCCGGGTGAGGCACAGTGCTGAATGCGGCTCCGTCCACGCCCCTTGTGGACGGAGCCGCATCGCTAATATCTCTGGATCCGCAAGTCGCGTCGACTCAAACGAGAGTGCGTTTCGAAGGGGAGAGTCTGGGCTTCGATTCGAGCCCCGGCACGCCTCCGCCGGACGTCCGGTCGATGCGGGGCTCTCATTTAAGCGACGAAAAAGGGTAAAAACGGCCTTCCGGGGCCCGTACCTCGAGAGCGGGGAATTCCAGGGATTCCCCGTCGAGTGCATCTTGTAGAGGAGGTCCTGGGCTTCGATTCGAGCCCGAGATCACCTCCGTAGGACGATCGGTCGAGGCGCGGTGCTCATTGCGGCTCCGTCCACACCCCTCGTGCGAGACGGTAGCGGCTACGGGCCAAACTCACTTTGTCAGGATGGTAGCGGCTACGCGTCCGTCAGGATCGCTAAACCAAGCCAGAGGACGGCGGCGGTTTCAGTCGAAAAATTTCTAAGTCCGAAATTTCCGGTTTTCGTCCCCTCAGGCGTCTCCTCCTAGCCCGACGGGCCTGAAATTTCGCCTATGGGGGCCAACTCGGCCTGCCGCATCTTTTTGTCGGGCTGATGGTAGCGGCTACGGGCGCTCCTAACGGCACTTTCTGTGCACGCATGCCGGAAAGCCCTGGGAAATCCCTCGATATCTCTGGAACCGCAAGTCGCGTCGACTCAAACGAGAGTGCGTTTCGAAGGGGAGAGTCTGGGCTTCGATTCGAGCCCCGGCACGCCTCCGCCGGACGTCCGGTCGATGCGGGGCTCTCATTTAAGCGACGAAAAAGGGTAAAAACGGCCTTCCGGGGCCCGTACCTCGAGAGCGGGGAATTCCAGGGATTCCCCGTTGAGTGCATCTTGTAGAGGAGGTCCTGGGCTTCGATTCGAGCCCGAGATCAACTCCGTAGGACGAGCGGTCGAGGCGCGGTGCTCATTGCGGCTCCGTCCACACCCCTCGTGCGTGCACAGAAAGTGAAACGGCCGCCGTCCAGGATGGTAGCGGCTACGCTTCTGTCAGGATCGCTAAACCAAGCCAGAGGACGGCGGCGGTTTCAGTCGAAAAATTTCTAAGTCCGAAATTTCCGGTTTTCGTCCTCTCAGGCGTCTCCTCCTAGCCCGACGGGCCTGAAACTTTGCCTATGGGGGCCAACTCGGCCTGCCGCATCTTTTTGTCGGGCTGATGGTAGCGGCTACGGGCGCTCCTAACGGCACTTTCTGTGCACGCATGCCGGAAAGCCCTGGGAAATCCCTCGATATCTCTGGAACCGCAAGTCGCATCGACTCAAACGAGAGTGCGTTTCGAAGGGGAGAGTCTGGGCTTCGATTCGAGCCCCGGCACGCCTCCGCCGGACGTCCGGTCGATGCGGGGCTCTCATTTAAGCGACGAAAAAGGGTAAAAACGGCCTTCCGGGGCCCGTACCTCGAGAGCGGGGAATTCCAGGGATTCCCCGTCGAGTGCATCTTGTAGAGGAGGTCCTGGGCTTCGATTCGAGCCCGAGATCACCTCCGTAGGACGATCGGTCGAGGCGCGGTGCTCATTGCGGCTCCGTCCACACCCCTCGTGCGAGACGGTAGCGGCTACGGGCCAAACTCACTTTGTCAGGATGGTAGCGGCTACGCGTCCGTCAGGATCGCTAAACCAAGCCAGAGGACGGCGGCGGTTTCAGTCGAAAAATTTCTAAGTCCGAAATTTCCGGTTTTCGTCCCCTCAGGCGTCTCCTCCTAGCCCGACGGGCCTGAAATTTCGCCTATGGGGGCCAACTCGGCCTGCCGCATCTTTTTGTCGGGCTGATGGTAGCGGCTACGGGCGCTCCTAACGGCACTTTCTGTGCACGCATGCCGGAAAGCCCTGGGAAATCCCTCGATATCTCTGGAACCGCAAGTCGCGTCGACTCAAACGAGAGTGCGTTTCGAAGGGGAGAGTCTGGGCTTCGATTCGAGCCCCGGCACGCCTCCGCCGGACGTCCGGTCGATGCGGGGCTCTCATTTAAGCGACGAAAAAGGGTAAAAACGGCCTTCCGAGGCCCGTACCTCGAGAGCGGGGAATTCCAGGGATTCCCCTTCGAGTGCATCTTGTAGAGGAGGTCCTGGGCTTCGATTCGAGCCCAAGATCACCTCCGTAGGACGAGCGGTCGAGGCGCGGTGCTCATTTCCCCGCCCGTGCGTGCACAGAAAGTGCGAAACGCTAAACCAAGCCAGAGGACGGCGGCCGTCTCACTCGATCGCTAAACCAAGCCAGAGGACGGCGGCGGTTTCACTCGAAAAATTTCAAAGTCCAACATTTTTGGGTTTTCGGCCCCTCAGGCCGTTTTGCCCCGGTGCTCGTTGCGGCTCGTGCGAGACGGTAGCGGCGACGGGCCAAACTCACTTTGTCAGGATGGTAGCGGCTACGCGTCCGTCAGGATCGCTAAACCAAGCCAGAGGACGGCGGCGGTTTCAGTCGAAAAATTTCTAAGTCCGAAATTTCCGGTTTTCGTCCTCTCAGGCGTCTCCTCCTAGCCCGACGGGCCTGAAACTTCGCCTATGGGGGCCAACTCGGCCTGCCGCATCTTTTTGTCGGGCTGATGGTAGCGGCTACGGGCGCTCCTAACGGCACTTTCTGTGCACGCATGCCGGAAAGCCCTGGGAAATCCCTCGATATCTCTGGAACCGCAAGTCGCGTCGACTCAAACGAGAGTGCGTTTCGAAGGGGAGAGTCTGGGCTTCGATTCGAGCCCCGGCACGCCTCCGCCGGACGTCCGGTCGATGCGGGGCTCTCATTTAAGCGACGAAAAAGGGTAAAAACGGCCTTCCGAGGCCCGTACCTCGAGAGCGGGGAATTCCAGGGATTCCCTTTCGAGTGCATCTTGTAGAGGAGGTCCTGGGCTTCGATTCGAGCCCAAGATCACCTCCGTAGGACGAGCGGTCGAGGCGCGGTGCTCATTTCCCCGCCCGTGCGTGCACAGAAAGTGCGAAACGCTAAACCAAGCCAGAGGACGGCGGCCGTCTCACTCGATCGCTAAACCAAGCCAGAGGACGGCGGCGGTTTCACTCGAAAAATTTCAAAGTCCAACATTTTTGGGTTTTCGGCCCCTCAGGCCGTTTTGCCCCGGTGCTCGTTGCGGCTCGTGCGAGACGGTAGCGGCGACGGGCCAAACTCACTTTGTCAGGATGGTAGCGGCTACGCGTCCGTCAGGATCGCTAAACCAAGCCAGAGGACGGCGGCGGTTTCAGTCGAAAAATTTCTAAGTCCGAAATTTCCGGTTTTCGTCCTCTCAGGCGTCTCCTCCTAGCCCGACGGGCCTGAAATTTCACCTAGAGGGCCTACTCACCCTGCCGCATCTTTTTGTCGGGCTG
>CAKZFK010000250.1:0-14223 GCA_936440205.1 Lepidonotus clava | reverse complement strand
GGTCGTTCGCAAGAGCGGCAGCAGCAAACTCTGCCGAGGGCGGAAACTTGCGGTCTTCGGTTTCGTAGACCTCGATGGTTGCGTCACTCATGTGCTGTCTGGCTCCCCCAGTATCGATCACGGTCACTCTAGACGCGCAACAGGGACGCACGAAGGCCGTCCCTGTCTGCGACTATTCGAGCACTACGTGCTCACCGAAACTACTTGGCAAGCGCGTCGCGGATCTGCGTCAGCAGTTCGTTGTCGCTTGGACCGTCTTCTTCAGCAGCGGCATTGGTTGCTCGGTTGTAGGCCTTGACCATCATGAAGACGACCGCGGCAACAGCAAGGAACGACACCAGTGCGGTGATGACAAAGCCAACACCGATCCGGGCATCGCCGATATCGAAGCCGATGTCATCGAAGTTTGGCTCACCAACGATGGCGGCGACGATTGGCATCAGAATGTGCTCGATAATCGCATCGATGACGGGCACGAATGCCAGTGCCATGATCAGACCGACAGCGGCTTCGAAGATGCCTCCTCTTGACACGAAGTCTTTGAATTCTTGAATCACAGTGGTTACCTCTTCGTTTGAGTAGTGCAGTTCATTTTGAAATGCACGGCTCGGCGGATCCTTGCGAGAACAGGATCACGTCAGCGAGCGATGCCGTAGACCCCAGGCAGGCGGACTGTGACATCGCTCACAAAGTAGTCGATTTGGCCTATACAAGGAGGGACCATGTACCAGAGGTGTTAACCGCCGAGCGAGGCTGCCACGCCGGGTACATCGACGTCGCTGAAGTGCGTCACCAGCGCTGGGTACACCCCAAAGGCAACTGTGGCCACCGCAGTGATACCCACTGCGGCTTGAAGGGCGAACGGCACATTGATGGGTGTGGTCTCGAACTCGGTGGGCGCATCTTCGAACCACATGCGAGAAGCAAGCTTGCCGTAGTAGCCGAAGGCAATCACGGTGTTGACCGCGGCAAAAGCTGCGAGCACGTAGGCCCACCAAACATCGGCTTCGATGAGAGCGGTAAAGACACCGAATTTCGCAAACCAACCGCCCAAGGGTGGGATACCGGCCAATGAGGCCAAGAAGATCGTCATGGTGACCGCCAACGCCGGGGACCATTGAAACAGGCCGTTGAAGCTGTCGATTTCGGCGCTTGCCGTGCGGCGGGCGACCGTCAGGATGATCGCGAATGCGCCGAGGTTCATGGCGGCATAGATGATCAGATAGGTTACGACCGCTGATACCGACGTTTCCGAGACCGCGTTGTTCTCACCCTCGCCAGCGACGGCCAGAGCGGCGAGCATGAACCCTGCTTGAGCAACACCGGAATACGCCATTAGACGAATCAGGTTGTCTTGGCGCAGCGCACTCAGGTTGCCGATCGTCATCGACAGCACGGCCAGGATCCACAGCGCCGGTGCGTAGACCGCGTTCTGGTCAAGGAAGCCGGCAAAGATCAAGTTCATGAGGGCGACGAAGCCGGCACTCTTCGCGGCAACGGCAAGGAAGGCCGTAACGGGTGTGGGTGAACCCTCATAGGTGTCCGGGGCCCACAGGTGGAACGGTACGGCGGACACCTTGAAGGCGAAGCCAACAATGACCAGCACGATCCCCAGGCTCACGATGGGGGTCGACCCTTCGCGTGCGGTGAGCGATGCACTGATGTCGCTGAGCACGGTTGAACCAGTGACGCCAAACAGCAGGGACATGCCGTAGAGCATGAGCGCGCTGGCAAAGACACCATTCAGGTAATACTTGAGTCCAGCTTCGTTGCTCTTCAGGTCACGTTTGCGCCAGGTCGCCATGAGGTAGGCCGGGATCGAGAGCAGTTCGAGAGCGACGAACACGGTGACCAGGTCGCGTGCCGAGGCCATCACAACCATGCCGAGTATCGACGACACCAACATGCCGTAATATTCGCTTTCCCAATAGTCGCCTCCGCCGATGTAGTTCGTGGACATCAGCACGATCAGGTAGCCGATGAGGATGAACAGAGCTTTGAGAATAAGCGAGTAGCGATCAACGACGTATACCTGGCTGCCTGCAAAGGCTTCGCGGCTCGTATCATCGTGCACCGCCAGGGTAATGATTGGTACGAGCACCCCAAGTAGGCCTAGGCCGGCGATGGTCGGTGAGATCTTGCGGCCTTTTTCTAGCAGCACAACGTCGAGAAGCGTGACCAAGGCGCCAACGGCAAGCAACGTGAGTTCGGGCGCGAGGGCGTGCCAGTCGATATCGGGCCGGACGAATTCGCCGGCTTGCAGAAGCCCAAGCACCGTTAGTTCCCAGCCGCCGTGCCTGCGACTACCTTTTCACCACTTGCCTGAGCACCGGCACGGAGTTCATCGAAGCAATCCATGGCCCGTTCGGTTTCAAGATCTAGGCAGCTTCGGTGATCATCGTCGAGTTCTTGGGCCACACCCTCGGTCTCGAGTGACCGGATGACTGCGTCGTCGGTCAGATTGAAGATCAGGTTCGGGTAGAAGCCGAACAACACGATCAAGAACAGGAACGGGCTCCAGGAGATCCACTCGAACTTCGACACGTCGTGGATATGAGGATCGTTCTCGAACTCTTCGGTCGGCGTACCAAAGGCAGTCTTTTGCACCATCCACAACAGGTACCCAGCAGCGAGCACGGTGCCCAGGGCGGCAACGACCATGTAGCCCCGCCAGGTACCTTCCGGCAGGATCGCAGCGGGGTTGTAGCTGGCCAAGATGGCCGGGAACTCGCCCCAGAAACCGGCAAGGCCGGGCAGACCGAGCGAGGCCATCGCGGAGAACGCCAGGATCCAACCCATCTTCGGGGCTTGCACCAGCAAGCCGCCAAGACGGCCCATGTCGAGCGTGTGGTAACGGTCCTTCATTGAGCCAGCAACGAAGAACAACATGCCGGTGATCAAACCGTGCGCAATCATGCCGAAGATTGCAGCATTGATGCCGAAGTCGGTGAGTGTCGAGATGCCGAGCATGACAAAGCCCATGTGCGCCACCGATGAGAACGCAATTAGGCGTTTCATGTCGGACTGCGCCAGGCAGCCGAGCGCACCGTAGATGATGCCGATCACTGCGAGGAGACCAATCACTGGCGCCCAGGCGGCAGCAGCTTCGGGAAGGAACGGAATGGCGATGCGCACGAAGCCGTAGGTGCCGAGCTTCAGCAGCACCGCGGCCAGGATGACCGAGCCGGCGGTGGGTCGGGGCCTGGGTGTGGGCGTCGGGCAGCCAGGTGTGGAACGGGAACATCGGCACCTTCACCGCGAAGCCGATGAACATGCCACCAAAGATCCACAGCTGTGCATTGCGGCTAATGCCGGAGGTTGCGCCGCCAGAGAGCGCCCGCATGTCGAACGTGTTGGCCGTGGTAGCCAGTTCGCCCACCGCGTCGGTGCCGTCAGCCAAGAAGAACACCGCCAGGAAGCTGATCAGCATGAGTGCTGAGCCAAACAGCGTGTAGAGGAAGAACTTGAGCGAGGCGTAGCGGCGATCTGGCCCACCCCAAACCCCGATCAGGAAGAACATCGGCAGCAGGACAACTTCGAAGAAGACGAAGAACAGGATCAGATCCTGAGCAATGAACGAGCCCAGCATGCCGGTCTCGAGCACCAGGATCAGCGCCAAGAACGCCTTGGGGTTATGAGGCTCCGGGAAGTGACCGAACGAGTAGATGATGCACAGCGGCACCACGCCGAGCGTGAGGATCAGCAGCGGGAGCGACATGCCATCGATGCCGACGATGTAGCGACTGTTGATGACGCTGATCCAGTCCTTGTCGACTTCGAACTGTAGCGCTCCTGCGGCGCCGTAATCGAAGTTGAACAGCAACAGCAGACCAAAGAACGCAGCCACCAAGGTGGTGGTCAATGCAATCGTCTTGTGCGTCGACTCTTCTTCCTTCGGGAAGGCCATCATCACCAAGGCCCCGACCAGCGGGATAAAGGTAACGAGGGTCAAGCCCCAGTCGTCGAGAAATGCTTCCATGAATATCTAGACCCTCAGATAACGATGATGAGCAGGCCCGCAAGCAGGGTTGCGCCTGCGAACATGACAGTTGCGTATTGTTGGACTTTGCCGGTGGACCAGCGGCGCAGCTCGCCACCAGCACCTTGCGACCCACGCCCTGCGGCGTTGACGGTGCCGTCGATGACACCCTGGTCGACGTACTTGTACAGCGCGTTGGCGCCCTTGACCGAGTTCTTGCCGACTTCGTCAACGGCGGCGTCGATGATGTTCTCGTGCACCCAATTCGATGCGCTAGCCAGTGGGCGCTTGACGAACGTGGCAATACCGGTGCCGGTACGCAGTGCGGTGAACACGATCGTGAAGACACCCAAGCCGAGCACGCTGCCCCAGATCAGCGACGGCAGGAAGGCTTGGTCGAGACCGTTGTCAAGCGAGAAGCCAAGTGTGAGACCTGCCGCAGCACCAAAGATTGTGGCCATGGCACCTGCGCCAGCCGGGCTGACTGCATCGCCACCGTCGTAGATGTGGTCGAGGTAGTAGCGGTTCTTCAGCATCGTGTGGCCCGCCTTGAGCAGTTTGTTGCGCTCGGTGGGCCCGTTGACCAGCTGGGTCGCCGCAGGACTCTGCGACTTGACCATGACGAAGTAATACCAGTACGCAATGCCGACCGCTGCCGCCACCACGAGCGTCGAGAAGATAGCCAACGACCAGCTGGGGTCAGCGTGGCTGATCTTGGGGAAGTAACCAGTGATGTTCTTTGGCTCAACGAAGTGCTCGAACCGCAGCGTGATGCTCTCGGGCAGGCCCAAGAAGTTCTTCGGCAGGTTCATAAGACCAGCAACAACTGCCAGGCCGGCCAAGATGCGCAGCGGCCATAAAATGCGTGGGCCTGATTCGTGGGGCTCGCCATGGTGGGCATGGTCGTCATGGGCATCGGCCGCAGCGTGCCCGTCGTGGTGATGATCGTCATGGTGGCCGCCGCGGAAGTCGCCGAAGAAGGTCAGGTACATCACTCGGGTCATGTACGCCGCCGTCATGGCCGCGGTGATCGTGCCCATAACCAGCATGATCGTATAGGCGCCGTTGGCGTTGCTCATGCCTTCGAAGAATCCCCAGCCGCCGGTACCCGTCAAGATTTCATCCTTTGACCAGAAGCCAGCAAGCGGTGGAAGACCAGCGAGCGCAAGGGAGCCGATCAAGAAGGTCTTGTAGGTCGTCGGCATGAACTTGCGCATGCCGCCCATGTCCTTCTTCATGTCGAAGCTGTGCACCGCGTGGCTGACCGAACCAGCACCCAAGAAGAGGCACGCCTTGAAGAATGCGTGTGTCGTGAGATGGAACACTGCAGCGGTCCATGCGCCGACACCGAGTGCCAGCGTCATGTAGCCGAGCTGGCTGATCGTAGAGTACGCGAGCACCTTTTTGATGTCGTCTTGGACAAACGCGAGCGAGGCACCCACCAGCGTGGTAACTGCGCCGACAATGGCGAGTGCGTTGATGCTGGAGCCGCCGATCGAGAGGCCATGGAAGAACACGCCGTAGAGACGGGCGATCAGGTACACGCCCGCAACAACCATGGTGGCCGCGTGGATCAGTGCCGAAACCGGCGTCGGTCCAGCCATGGCATCGGGCAGCCACGTGTGCAGGAAGAACTGGCCCGACTTGGACATGACTGCTGCGAGCAAGCACAGCGAGGCAATCAGTAACAGCGTGTGGCTGGTGGTGCCCTCGATGGCACCGTTGTTGATGTCGACGATGCCCCACTTTTCGCCCGAAGCGAAGAACAGAATGATCATGCCGATCAACAGGCCCACATCGCCAACGCGGTTGGTGAGGAAGGCTTTGAGCGCGGCGTCGGAATTCTCTTGGTCTTCCCACCAATGGCCGATCAGCGCAAAGGAGCAGACGCCCACCAGCTCCCAACCCACGATCATCTGCAGCACGTTGGCAGCGGTGACGAAGAACAACATGGCGGCGGTGAACAGCGACAGGAACGCGAAGAAGTGGGTGAAGCGGCGGTCCCCCGCGACGTAGTCGGTGCTGTAGATGTGCACCAGCAGCGAAACCAGCGTGACAACAACCAGCAGTGTGACGGTGAGACCGTCGACCATGGTGCCGATGGTGAAGTCGATGGCACCGTTCGACCACCAGGTGCGTTCGCAAACAACGGCCAGCGGCGCGGCACCCGTGCCGGCTTCGCCATCCTCGGCGAAGAACGAAGCGGCCAACTCGGTTTCGCCAGCGCCATTGACATGGTCTTCGCCTTCGGCGTGGTCGCCAGGACCACAGACAGGGGCGGCCACGGCTTTCTTGCCGTCGGCAGACTCACTCTCTTCGGCGAAGAACCCGGCGACGATCTCGCCGTCGCCCGCCATCGCGAGTTCGGTGGCTTTGTCGCCGCTGTAGTTGTCGGCGGCGTTGACTTGGCCGATCCACTGGCCAGCGGTCAGGAGCGCGAGCACGAAGCACACGCCAACAGCGGCAATACCGACTTCGCTTCCGCCACGAGGCATGCGCTTGCCGAACCCGAGGATGATGGCGAACGAAACCGCCATGATCGCAGGGATGATCCACACGTTCTCGAGGAAGAAGCCGCCCGCTTGCACTGCGGTGCTCGGACCGTCAGCGGCCAGGAAGAAAGAACTCATGTGATCAGCCCTTCAAGAGGTCGACCTGGTGCAGGTCGATGCTCTTGGAGTTGCGATAGATGGTCAGGATGAGGGCAAGGCCGACGCCGACTTCGGCGGCGGCAACCGCGATGATGAAGAGGGCGAACACTTCGGCAGAGATTTGTGCGCCGAAGCCGTTGAATGCGCCGAATGCAATCAGGTTGATGTTGACGGCGTTCAGGATGAGCTCGATGGACATGAGCACGAGCACCGCATTGCGGCGGGCGAGCACGCCGTAGACGCCGATGCAAAACAGGATCGCGGAAAGCAGCAAGAACTGCACGAGATACATGTGAACCTGCCCTTACTCTTTCCTGGCGACCACGATGGCGCCAATGAGTGCAGCGAGCAGCAGTACCGACACTGCTTCGAAGGCCACGATGTAGGTACTAAAGATTGAATCGGAAACCGCTTCGACCGTGGTCGGCGTGTTCGTAAGCACTTCGATTTCGTCGTCGCCGGCGAAGTCGATGACGGCGTAGCCCATGACCAGCACCAACAGCACAGCGGTCAAGATCGGCGGTGCCAGGTTGTCGTGGTTCAGCCCCTCTTCGGCACCAACCTTGGCTCGGGTGAGCATGATGCCGAACAAGAAGAGCACGACAACTGCGCCGATGTAGACCAGCACTTGGGTGACCCCTACAAACTCGGCGCCAAGCAACAAGAACTGTGCGGCAACGCCAGCTAACACGACCACCAGATACAACGCTGCGTGCACGATATTGCTGGTCGTCACAACGCGGAGTGCGGCGACGACCATGACCGTGGCGATCAGGTAGAAGAAGACGTTTTGCGCCACCACGGCGCCAACGACTGGGAACAGGGCGGCGGTCATGAAGAGGGGCTCGGCAACTTCTTCACTTTGGCCTCGGAACCGGACTCGTACGCGGGGTACTCAGGAACCGTGTGCATCCAATCGGCCAAGCGGCCTTTATCGTGCAACATGTCGGCGATCTTCATCTCGCTGAACTCGAACTCAGGGCTCCAGAACAGTGCATCGAACGGGCAAACCTCGACGCAAATACCGCAGTACATGCACAGTGCGAAGTCGATGTCGAACCGGTCGAGTTTGTTCTTCTGGCGCGGCTTGCCGCCGGCCCGGCGAGGTGGAGCCAGCTCTTTGTGGCCTTCGATGTAGATGCACCAGTCGGGGCACTCGCGGGCACACAACATGCATGCGGTGCAGTTGTCGTGATGCAGTGCGATCACGCCACGAGCACGATCAGGCGGTGCTTCTTTGACGTGTGGATACTGAATGGTGTGCGAGCCCTTTGAGGGTGCTGGCGGACCTGTTGGCCCGTCGGGGAACACCGTCTTGAAGAAGGTCTTGGCGGTCACGCCAAGGCCCACGAGCATGCCAGGTAGTTGCGGCATTAGAGGGCCACCTTGAAAATTGCGGTCACAACAATATTGAGCAGCGACAGGGGGATCAGGAACTTCCAGGCCAGGCGCTGGAGCTGATCCTCGCGGAAGCGGGGATAGGTCATGCGGACCCAGAAGATGAGCAGCGCGATCACGATCATCTTGGCGGCCAGCACAAGCGGGCCGATCCAGTTCATTATCTCGGCACTGCCATCGACGAATGGGATCGTCCAACCTCCCAGGAAGAGGGTGGCACCAATGGCGGAGAACACGGCCGCAGTGGCGAACTCGCCGATGAAGAAGAGCAGGAATCGAATGCCGGAGTACTCGGTCATGTAGCCGGTGACGAGTTCGGATTCGGCGACGGGCATGTCGAACGGTGGCTGGGTGAGCTCGGCTTGGATGGACACCAAGAAGATCAGGAAGCCAATGAACTGCGGCACGATGAACCACACACCGAAGTCGTTCTGGGAGGCGACGATGCCCTTGAGGTTGAGCGTGCCAGCCATGATGACGACACCAACGACCGAGAGCACCAGCGGCAACTCATAGGCGATGAGCTGGCCCGCAGCACGGATGCCGCCGAGCAGCGAGTACTTACTGTTGGAACCCCAACCCGCCATCATGATGCCGATGACCGATACCGAGGACACGGCGAGAGCAAAGTAGATGCCGGTATTCAGGTCGACGAAGTGTGCGTCGGGGCCGCCGGGCAGCACGAGCACCAACAGGAAGGTCGAGATCAGCACGACGAACGGAGCAGCAGCGAAGACGAACCGGTCAGCCTTGCTGGGGAAGATGTCTTCCTTTTGCAGGAACTTGCCGAATTCGGCGAGCAGCTGCAGTTGGCCGTAAGGACCGGTCTCCATGGGGCCAAGACGGCTCTGCATGAAGCTCATCATCTTGAACAGGAACAGGTACACCAGTGCGCCGGTCGGCAGAAGCACCGCGACCAGGCCAACAATGCCCCGGAGCACCGTTTCTTGCCAGTACGCAAGCTCGGCGATGATTGGCGTCAAGACAGTGCCTCCCGACGCTGGGCCGCGAGTTGTGAGCCTGGGCGAGCAACTCGATTAGTGACAGTCAACCCTGCGGGTTGCTTGCGAAGCGGCGTCATCGGTCAATGTCTCCAAGAATGAAGTAGAGCGACGCCAGGATGGTCGCGATATCGGGAACATACACGCCTTCGAGCAGCCAGGGTGTAATCGACATGTTCGAGAAGGAGGCGGTGCGGATCTTGACGCGGAACGGCGTGAGTTCACCCTTGGAAATCACGTAGTAGCCCATGGCGCCGAGTGGGTTCTCGGTCTGCACATAGGCTTCGCCTGCGGGCACCTTGATGATGCGAGGCACCTTGGCCATGATGGGGCCACTTGGCAAGCCATCGAGGATCTGGTCGACGATCTTTGTCGACTCTCGAACTTCTTGCAGGCGAACCCAGAAACGGGAGAACGAGTCACCGTCGGGGTGCGTCCAGACCTTCCAGTCGAGATCCTTCCAGGCGAGAGGTGAGTCGCTGTCGCGCCGGAGATCCCAGTCGACACCTGAGCCACGCAAGTTTGCGCCACTCAGGCCATACGCCAAGCCCACGTCGGGCGGGATGATGCCTACGCCGCGGCAGCGGGTCTGGAAGATCTCGTTGCCGGTAACCAGATCGTCGATTTCGTCGCAGAAGTCACGAACCCGGGCCATGGCCGACTTGGTTTCTTTGATCCAGCCAGCGGGCAGGTCGTCTTTGACGCCACCAATGCGGTTGAAGTTGGGGTGGAAGCGGCCACCAGTGGCCGATTCGATCTGATTTAGCACGAACTCGCGGTCACGCATGGCATAGAAGAGCGGCGTAACGCCACCGAGCTGCACCGGCATGTCGCCCAGGAACAGCATGATGTTGGCGATGCGACCCATCTCGAAGAGCGCGGTGCGGATGTACTGCGCACGTGGCGGTGCTTCGACTTCCATCAACTCTTCGGCGGCCAGAATGAACGGGACTTCGTTGGCGAAGCTGCCGACCCAGTCGATGCGGTTGATGAGCGTGGTGACCTGGGGATAGGTGCGGACTTCGGTGAGCTTCTCGTAGCCCCGATGCATGTAGCCCATGATCGGTTCGGCCTCGATGACCTGTTCACCGTCGAGGCGGGCAACGATACGTAGCGTGCCGTGGGTGGCGGGGTGCTGCGGACCCATGTTGAGGGTCATGCCCTCGGTTTCGAGTTCGATGTTCACACGGGCGTCTGCGGCGCGCGCAGCCACGTAGCGCAACTGATCGGCGTGATCAGCGTCGTTCAGGTCGACATCGGTCGTGAGTTCCGTCGTCATGACGCGTCCTCGTCGGCAGCTTCGTCGTCGTCGCCAGGCATGGCTTCGACATCGACAATGCCGGGCCAGGGCTTGACCCGGCGGGCAACGAGTGGGTAGTCCTTGCGCAGCGGGTTGCCTTCGAAGTCGGTGGGCAGGTAGAGCGCTCGAAGGTCCGGGTGGCCAACGACATCGACGCCGAACATTTCGCTGAGCTCACGCTCGTGCCACGATGCGCCGCCAAAGAGATGGATGATCGTGTCCAGGGCGGGCGCACCGTCGGCCAAATCAGCCTTGATCGTGACGCCGATGAACTCGGTGGTCGAGTAGACGCGCATGAAGGCTTGGAAGCGGGTGTCGCCACCCGCGACACCGGTCGCCATTTCTTCGGCTTCGCGTTCTTCGCGCCCGTTGACAACCCAATCTTGTTCGGCGTCCATTTCACGGCCGAAGGGCGAGGGCATCCAGTCGATTGCCGAGATGAAGTCAAGCCAGGTCAGACCAAGCTTGCTTTGGGCGAATTCAGCCGCAGCCACCCACGAGTCGACGGCGATGCGAATGGTCAGGTCACGACCAGGCACGATGTGGTGTTCGATGTAACCGTCACCGAGCTGGTCGGCAAATGCTTGGGCCAGTGCTTCGCGCACCGCGTCGACCTGGACCTCTTCGGCTTGTTCTTCTGGTGCCTCGGTGGTGCTCATGCGATTTCACCGCCACCAACGACCATGTACTCGCGATCATTGCCTTGCCAACGTTCGGATGGATCCTCGTTGTGGATCATCTCTTGCAGCAGCACGATGCCCTCGAGCAGCGCTTCTGGCCGTGGTGGGCAGCCCGGCACGTAGACGTCGACGGGAACGATCTGGTCGACACCCTTGGTGACCGAGTAGCTATCCCAGTAGGGCCCGCCACAGTTGGCGCAGGAACCCATCGAGATGACGTACTTGGGGTCGGGCATTTGTTCGTACAGACGGAGGATGGCTGGCGCCATTTTGTCGGTCACGGTGCCCGACACGATCAGCAAGTCCGCTTGGCGTGGACTGGCTGGAAACGGGATAACACCAAGCCGCATGGCGTCATAGCGCGGGCTACCAATTGCGGCCGCCATTTCGAGTGCGCAGCACGCCAGGCCCCACTGGTACATCCACAAGCTGTACTTGCGGCTGATATTCAGCAGCTTGACGATTGACTTCGGCATCTTGCCGGACTCAACGAGGCCCATTAGCGGAGCTCCTTCGCAATCGCTCGAGTTACAGCCATCGGAGCACTCCCTTGCGCCAGGCGTAGAGCAGGCCGAGCAGCAGGATGAAGATAAAGATCGCCATTTCGACCAGGCCGAATGTGCCGTAGGCCTCGAGGCGAGTCGCCCATGGGAAGATGAACACGGCTTCGACATCGAACATGACGAACAGCAGCGCAAAAATGTAATAGCGGATGTTCGATTGGCCCCATCCGGTACCGACGGGATCGACGCCAGATTCGTAGTTAATGTACTTCTGCGCCTGCGGGCGCGTCGGACGAAGCAATGAACTAATGCCAAGCAGAGCGGACACCAGGACCACGGCGAGCAGCCCGAAGATGCCGACGGTCAGATAACTGCGCAGGAAGTCGGACACGAGTTCCGAGCCTAACCTTCCGCATGGGGCCATCCAAGCTTCTCGCGCATTAGATGATGGCTTTTTTGGGCGATTTTTCTCGCGCTACAGCGACGAGGCAAGCGGACTAGCTTCCGAGCTTGTGATTTTTTGCGCAAATACGCCTGAACTGCCGCGAAAATCCTCAGTCGGCGTCGTTTGCGACGATGGTCGTCACGGGCAGCTTGCACGCCCGCTGGACGCGACTTGGTACGTCGAGTCGGAGCCACTTAGACACGCCAGCGGCCAGCGTCGACACGACGACTTCATCGAAACTTCCCCTCGCCATAACGGCACGCACTGCGGTGGTGGGATCAGCAATCAAAACCTCGCCCGTGACCTGATGGCCGAGCTCGCCCAGCGCTTCGCGGAAGGTCGCGAGACGACGCTCGCCTTCTTCGCGCGCCGCCTTGCGGGTTTCGGTCACCACCGTGTGCGCATCGGGCGAAATCAAACCAGTCGACGGATCGGCGTGCAACACCAACGGGCCGGTCTCGGGCACAACGATATGAAACTCGGCTGCACCGGCGGCATCGGCTCGGGCAACGAAGTCGAGGAGCCCCTGGTTGACGAGGGTTCGATTCGCCAGGACCAGGAAACGTC
Source organism: Lepidonotus clava (assembly GCA_936440205.1). Taxonomy (NCBI): domain Eukaryota; kingdom Metazoa; phylum Annelida; class Polychaeta; order Phyllodocida; family Polynoidae; genus Lepidonotus; species Lepidonotus clava. Next base: position 1,699 of record CAKZFK010000250.1, on the reverse strand, counting down.
GGATCTCGACCCGCTCGCCGAGTGCGTCGGTCCGAGTGCGGTCGACTTGGAAGGCGACCTCAAGCTTGATGCGATACTTCGGCGACCCGTTCGCCACCGTCAGATCGTGCTCGAGCACCCGAGCCGCACGCAGGTCGCGGATCGACTTGGCGGCTTCGGCCACTGCGTTCTGGGCAGCGGCTTCCCACGACTCGGTCGACACCGCAACGATCTGCACGACCTTGTCGACACGGCCGGTGGTCGACCGAGGGCTCATTCGCCGGATTCGTGCTTGAACGACAAGCGGATCTTGGTGCGATACAAAACAACCGCGCCCTCTTCGATCAGCAGGTCCTGCTCCATGACTGCTGCGACGCGTAGGTCGCGCAAGGTCTTCGACGCTTCGGTAACCGCCGCCACGGCAGCGGCTTCCCACGACTCGTCGCTGGTGCCGATCAACTCGATCACGTTGTAGACGCTGTCCATAGTGTCTCCCTTGTCTGCTGGTCCCCGAGAGGAGACTAGGTCAGCGTGGCCCCGCCCGCTTCACAGCACGACCACAGCTGTGGCAAGTCGACGTCACGCTCCACCTTGGCGGGCACCCGCTGCTGGTTCGGCCCCCAGTAGCGTCTGGTCATGCCAACAAACGATCCGGCTGGCGATAACACCGAAGAGTTCTCGCTGATACGACGCGAGATCCGAGCGATACGCGAGCCGTTTCGGCTGCTGTTGGCGTCGAGAATGCTCATGAAGGCACCCCGAGGCTCGCTTGGTGTCATGGTCCTGCCGGGCTTCACCACCAGTGATCGATTCATGTTCCCGCTTCGGACGTTTCTGCGTCGGCGAGGCCACCGCGTCTGGGGATGGGACCTGGGCACCAACCGTGGCGAGGTCGATGCGAACCTGCCCAAAGTCATTGCACAGGTCGAGCGGCGGGTCGCCGAGAACCACGGCGACCCAATCGCGATGGTGGGTTGGAGTCTCGGTGGTGTGTTCGCTCGCGAGGTCGCACGGGTACGCCCCGAGCTCGTGAGCCAACTCATCACTCTCGCGTCGCCCGCGCGCAGCTACAGCAGGGCTGCTGGCGACCCCGACGCTGGGCGCATCAACGTACCGATTACTGCGTTCTACTCAAAGCGCGACGGCGTGGTTGGTTGGCGTGGCGTTCTCGATGAACTCAATCCACATGTCGACATGATCGAAGTCGACTCAAGCCATGCTGGCGTCACGCTTGACCCCACTGCTTGGCTCGAAACCGCTCGCCGCCTAGTTGTACTCGGCGCTGATGTCGCGGGATAGCGGCGCCGGGCCTGGCGGTCTCTCTAGGAATTTCAACGCACTGAGGATGGCGCCGCATACAGTCGTTTATACTGTCAGTCGGTTCGCAGTAGGGCCAGCACTTCACAGCACAGGAGCGCATGATGACGAGCACCAGCCCACCCGATCACCGGGCATCAACAAGGTTCATGGCGCGACTTGGTCAAACAAGACTGGCGCTATGCACCGTCGTCCTACTCGGACTCCTCGCCGTGATCACCGCTGTTTCCCCATCCAGCAACGCCCAGGAAGCCGACGAGGCCGAGGGTGGCGAGGTTGCGACGGTCGCTGCCGCCGATGCATTGGCGCATTGGCTCCAGCAAGGCACAACCGACACGATCGGCCTGAACGCGGGCACAACACAGATAATTGGCGGAAGCGACGTTGCGCTCGGCGAGTTTCC
>CAKZFK010000249.1:0-14754 GCA_936440205.1 Lepidonotus clava | reverse complement strand
CATTGTGGTCCTTGCCAGCTCCACCCAACTCCAAAATTAATGAAGATGGGACCTCATTTCCCAATTCCCTAAAACAGTGCCCAAAAGTGGCAGAGACCACACATGAATATTCTTCCGTCCTGAAGATTGTCCAACAGAAATATGCATTTGAGAAAATAGAATTACACTTGCAAATATTTCCAGTATATGATAGATACAACTAGTACAGGGGTTCTTGATCGGTCATCAGCCTGCACTATCTACCCAACATGTCCCTTTTATCATCCCTGACAGCTCTACCTTTAAGCAGATATAGGACAAATACTTCAGGTTAATAACCCATCTAAGAGCCCCTCCCAAGATTGTAATATATATATATATATATATATAACCAACCATGGAGGGGTTACACGGTGGGTTATCAACCAAAGTTGTGTCAGGGATATCAGCCTCAGAGCAGGGCTTGCAGAACCACACCAAATATGAAATCCCTGACACTCTGAGAGTTGATGAACCCCTCAAAGGGGCACACACTGGTGTCCTGCATCACCTTAAAAGGGTGATAACACTTTGAATACCCTATTGAGAATAAACACAATGGCAGATTAATAACATAAGGAGCAGACATGTCTAATTTTGGGGATGTTTAGTCAGCCTGATGATTTACATTAGAGAAGTTGACTCTCAGGAAGGAGTTTCTCCATACTGCACTGAGGCAGAGGCCTCTGCAGATCGTAGAGAGTACATCTTGTACATCAAATGCATATTTAGTAAGTGATAGGATGTATTTATTGTATAGAACTGGTGAAAAGGATGGTCACTGAATGTTGTCAGCACTGGCATGAGATAATATCAAAACAAATGATAGATCATAACACTACAATGAAGAGACTGCCATCGAAATTGATATGCAACAGTATGACATTGTCACATGCCTGCAGGGGTACCATGCTGGAGAGATGGAAATAATCAATAAATAGTAATATATAAGAGCTGTCACTACAGCATAGGGTTGGAGAGCAAGAACTGAAATAGAGAGATAGGACTATACGGGAGATTGGTGGAACAAGTCAGTGCTGGTGGTATTCAAGTGTGACCAACGTGATAGATTGGATTAGGAATGAATAAGTGCACTATACCGTGAGGTTATGATATCTTAGAAATAAAGGCTTACAACTGCAGCTTGATAATATCTAGTTTACCAGTGTAATCATTGTTACTGTTAGGATCTATTGGTATGAGGACAACCTGTGGCCCGTTGTACAATGGATTTTCTTTGTGAGGATCAAACAACGAAAGCACAACGAACCTTTGCTTAACAACAAAAAGTTTTGTTTTAACAAAAATGCAATATCTCTGGTTCTAATGAATGAAATTGAAATCTGTAAATTGTTATAAAAAGGAAAAAATTAGAAAAAATTCAGTAAAAGTTACAGCTCTTTGAAGGCATTCTAAATATAGAAAAAAATGTGTCAAAACGTTCGTTGTTACGATAAAAGTATCAACTAAATGTTTTGTTGTTTTTTTATTTTCCTTGTTACGAAAATCATTGTGCAATGGGCCACTGAGGAGCTGGACTCTTGTATGACAAATACCTGTACTTCTACTGTCTGTGATTATTTTGATAAACTTTAAACCTTGCAAACTGATTCTCTTCATTCAGAATTGAACAACCTGTATGAAGAAGTAACTCTACTCTTTAGTAGCATACAGTGGACTTTAATAATTGTAGCAACTAACTAACAAATGAAGTGAACTAACTACTTACCATCATTATCCATAATCCTTATTTCTTGACGCACCTGTTGTGAAGGTGTTCTTGGAGAAGTGTGGGTAAATGTTAAAATTACATCGAAATCTTCATCAGGCTCTATGTCAATATCATCAATGATGGTAACATTAAAGGAAATCATTGTATCTCCTTGTGCTATAGAAGAGGGGTTTACAGTTGCATCTTGGAAGTCCTGTCCTAGTGAGGCACCCATCCCCTCTGTACTTATGCTGCAAGTAATAAACCAGAATATCAGCATAAGACCAAACATTGCATAGGACAAAAGACTTAATGCAAATTGCTGTGAAATACTGAGCCAGAAAATCAACAAACCTTTGTTCTTATATCATTTTGAATGTTGATATCTCTCTAGCTATCAACGGTTTGTATTTTAAATTTAGCTTTTCTGTCAGAAAGATAGCTGGTAGTAACAGGCCTCACTGTTTTGTATCATGTATATATGATAGATTTATATTATTTATGTTATAACCAAAAAAAATCTTTAAAAAGGAGTTCTATGATAGATACATCCTCTTGGGAACAGTACTATTGCTACTGCACCGACATAAATTTCTACATAGTGGTTACTGCACCGACACATGGAGGGAAATGGTACATCATCGAATCAGATAGCTATTGCTGGTGCTGCCACCTAGCAGATCTAGGTAGAGTAACATGGAGTGGAGTGCACCTGAGTCAATCAATTGCTGCATTCTTTGGATGCATAACATTCAGTGTAATATAAACCAATCTGCACATATAGTAGATGTTTACCTTTTGAAAGTAAGCAAAATGATTTGGCCTTTATCTATAATAAATAAAAAATTATAAATCTAAACAAAAATTAGGGAACTTTAGTGCTGCATTTCACTATTTATCAACACCTTGGTGTGCTCTTCTCATGCAGGGAAATTAAAAGATGTACCAAAATAGTCTCATTCTAGCATGTTTAATAGAGGCAAATTTTGTCAGTTTTGTTTTCAGATTTGCACACGGCCCCCATATAGTCTTCTGCAGGGAAGGTTCCAGGGTGGGGGGACACATGGTATGTGTGCACCCCCTTTTCTTTGGTCAAATATTGAATGTTGAATGTTTTTAATGTAAAAAAGTGCTTCCAGAGGGGTCACCAGGACGTTTTTAAAATAGGAACCCCACTTTATTGAATTCTTGGTTCCTGCCCTGTTCTATATAGTCTAATCATTCATATACATGCATCACCATCCTTGAACAAACAAAATACAATAAACAAACAATATAAGACAAGAATATACTGAAGCAAGGTCTCAGATCTCTAATGATGAGAAAATCTTTGTTAATGTCATGCATTTTCCTTAGTACAATTTTTCCATTCTCGCCACCATAGATTGCCAAGTTCCTTAGTTTTTACAATTATAAAAGTTTTTTTTTAAAAGAAACATCTGACGCAAGATAATGAAACTATAGAATTTAAAATAGAAATTACAAATTATGTGTGTATTGTATACAATCAATCCAAACACATTGCTAATATATTAACACATATACCATCAGTCCTCTAATTATGATAATAATTATGATGTTGTATAATGATGGTATGATGACTGTTTAGTATGACTTGTATGAAGACATTTAATGCTGAAAGTATGATATGGTTAGACCAGTGATGCTGAGCAATATATTATGTTGACAAGTCACAAGGTGTAATTATGTACAGTTCGACTAATCATGGTGCTATGTGTAGTTTGACATGATGGAAAACTAAAATTCCATATCCTTTCAATAATTGATTCCTCAAAATTTGATATAAATAATATTGAAGTAGCTTTGTGAAAGCTGTATGAGAATATTCCTGCTTACAGCTAATATATCTTTGCAATTGCTTCAGGGAATGAGGTGGAGGCTTCTGTTTGTGCCCAAGTTTTTGTTATTACCAGAGATCATTGATTTATTTTCAAACATACTCACATGTTCTGTTTCTTTTGTTTGCTGATGAATAACTAAATTAACAAATGGTTGAATTGAGGTCAGATGAAATCAGAGGACCTGGCATTGCATGCTTTTAATCTATTCATGTACTGGATGAGGTGAATCATGCTAGATTATTGTGATTGACTGATAGATTACTTATTCTAGACTGATGGTTTACTGTTGTGTCAGTTGATGGCTGATGGGTGACCAAGCACCAGTTTTAATCTTCTTTGTCAAGTGACATATCATTTTACTCTACTTACCTTATAGTATACTCGGGGCTATTCGTAAGAGGATTGGTGACAAGGATTTCAAACATTACCACCCCGGCTGCTTCATCAACGTTTATTGGCAGTAGAACATTAGGAGTAAATGTGAGGAACTGCCCTAGAAAAACAGCACTCCTGCCAATTAGTTGTATTTTGTGTAACAATACCTTATTTGAATACATTACGGGCATGCATGAAAGGCAGTGTTCAGTGGTCTGGGAGGGGCTTGAAATGTCAAGTTATAATATTACACATATAAACAAATGGGAGTCAAAATTATGTATACATTTTGTAAACATATTATACAAATTTATTCAGTGAGGTTGTGACTATATGTGTAAATAGAACACATTTTCTAAAGTATATGAATGAAGTGATAGTCTGATGAACATAATTATAGAATGTTTTGTATCTATGATGCTTTGATGGTGTGCTACTAACTGGACCTGATAACTAATGATTACATAATGTTACCCCTGAAATGATCATAGTAAATTCAATGAATACTTAGGTATCATCTTAATTCCCATTACTGTTATGATCACTATTGTGAATCATAAATGTATAGGCTGCGCATCTTTACTTAAACAGGCAGGAAATGATATAAGATACTATATCATGTAGTTTTCTTCTAATCAATATTTCTTTCTACATCACACCAATAATTATTATACAACAAAGGGAAAGTATATTCCTTGTGGTCTTAAATTTAATAAAGATATCTTAAGCTTTTTAATGATACCAAACGTTTAAATGTGTGAATTCATTAATGGAGGGGGTAACAGCCAGTTATCTACAGGAATTCTATAAAATACAACTTGTACAGATTGTTTAGTAAAATTTGTAACTAATATGAAACAATTATCTTGCTATCTGTACGAGTGGATAAAATGGTCTTTAAAGGACTATTCTGTAAATAGAAGTAATATTATTGTAGCAACGATTTCCTGGTTCTTACAGGAAGAACAAACACCTGCATCATGAATGCAAATTGCTCTTCACTAAGCACACTACGCCCACAAGAATGTCAATGTTTGTTAATATGTGTTAAGTATATTGATCCTCAACACTGTGCATCAATAGTACAGAGGCAGTAATAGTAGGGCAGATGTGGGCCAAAGATTTCAGATTCAGGTTGCCGAAAAAATAACATTAAAGTGTGACCCTAGCAAATGAATACATTATTAAGACATATATTTCAGATGTAAGGTTAAATAAAAAAGGACTTTGCATTAAATTGTTCAAAAGATTCCTATTTTGTTTTTACAAAAAAGGCTTGACATACTCATAAATCCATGTCATATGCTGTGACGACCTAAGCCAATGATCTCTGACTGTGTTCAAATGAACTGTTATCTAAATTTTTGTGTCATAAACAAATCATTCTCTGAATCTATGACTCAATTTCTTAAATATAAGCCTTGTCTACAGTTCTGAATTATTTTTAACACTGTTGTCTCATATCAAATGCTATTTTGTTAAGTATTATTATCTATTCTATAAGAATACAAAGTTTGCCTTCACTTGTGAGTCCCCTGCTTTAGGAGAAATGATTGTAATCCAAATGCCTCTCTTTGTGATTAAAAGAAGTATGGCAATCCATTCAAGTAATAATATTGATTTCATCACAAATATAAAGTTGAATGGATTCCAATTAGTATATCAGAACAAGTGTGGAATCATCATATACATTGAACAGAAACATTTTTAGCAGCTGAAGACCATGACCTTTGCATAATCAGATAATCCCATAATTGTATGACCATTACATCAATTTCGACTCAATATGATAAGGCAATTTAGCATATGTGCCCTGCACATCAGCTGGAGACAAAATATTGAAGGAACAATTAAAGGCTAACACAATAAAGGATTCGGGAAAAAAGTAAACTTTAAAAATTATCTGTTTAGGAAATTTGGCCTGTATTTATATGACCTTGACCTTGACTAAGGTCATCTTGATAGAAACCAGCTTGTGCACCATAATATAAAAACCTTTACCAATACCAATATGATAAGAGAAATGGTTGTTAAGCTACAGTAATTGGTGTAATATTTGAAGACCTAGTTTTTAGGAACATGTTTCATTTATGGGCAGCCATTTTGAAAATGCCTATGAAAGTTGAATCTGACCATATGGAATTTTATTAACCTCAGAATATATGGATTGTTTTGATATATGTCTGTGTCTGTTGCTGTTTAAAGCTAATGAATTAAGGCATTTGGGAAAAAAAGCTTTGACAATTATATGATTTTGCATTTTTTGCCTGTATTCTTGTAACCTTGACCTTTAATATTAAGGTCACCTCAATAGAAACCATCTTTTGAACTATAATATTATTATGCTCTTACTCTTTTCCTAATTTCAACATAATAAGTAATCTAGTTTTCAAGATACAGAAATTCTCATATATCTGAAGACCTAGGTTATAGAAACACGTTTTCATCTTTGGTTGGCCATTTTGAAAACCCCTTGAGAGTTTAATCCAGTTTCATAGTATTTTAATAAGCCCGGAAATTAGGGATTATTTTGAAATCTCCCTATGCCTGCTGCTGTTAAAGCACATACATTAGGAATAAAAGTAAACTTTAAAGATAGTATCTGTTTTCACAACTTTGGCTCATGTACTCATGTGACCTTGACCTTAACGATGGACACCTCAATAGAAGGCAGTTTTTGCACCATGTTATATTCTTGCCTTTTTACCTATTTCAACATGATAACATAGACAGTTGTCAAGTTATTGTTATTGGTATGATATTCGGAGACCTAGATTTTAGGAACATGTTTCCAGTTTTGGGTGGCCATTCTGAAAAAAAACCCCAAAAGACTTGAATCCGGCTACATGGATTTTTCAAAACATTAGATTGTAGGGATCATTTTGACATATATATGCGCTTGTCGTCTTAAAATCTCATGCACTCGGGCATTTAGAAAATAGTTAACTTTGAAAATGATCAGTTTTTTTTTCAATTTTGACCGGTATTTATGTGACCTTGACCTTGACTAAGGTCACCTTAATAGAAACCATTTTTTACACCAGATAATCCTCTTACCCTATCATCAAGTTTAACATGATAAAATAGATAGTTGTGAAGTTGCAGTTATTGGTATGATATTTGAAGGCCTAGTATTAAGTAATATGTTTTCAGCTTCGAGTGGCCATTTTGAAAAGACTCAAATGACTTGAATCTGGCTACATGGGTTTTTCAAAACCTTAGTATGTAAGGATCATTTTGACATATGTATGTGCTTGTCGTCTTAAAATCTCATGCACTAGGGCATTTAGAAAATAGTTAACTTTGAAAATTATCAGGTTTTTCTACTTTGACTGGTATTTATGTGACCTTGACCTTAACTAGGGTCATCTGAACAGAAACTTTTTATTGCACCACATAATCCTCTTACCCTACCATCAATTTCAGCATGATAAGATAGAAAGTTGTGAAGTTACAGTTATTGGTATGATATTTGAAGGTCTAGTTTTTAGGAGCATGTCTTCATGTTTGGGTGGCCATTTTGAAAAAACCCATAAGAGTTGAATCCTGCTACGACAGTTTTTCAAAAGTTCAGAATGTTAGGATCTTTTTCATATATGTCTCTGCCTGTTACTTTTAAGGCAACCTCAACTCTGGAAATAAGCACTTTTCTGCCTTCCCTTTGCTCTACTATAACCCAGCCTACTACTGACGATAAGTAGCCCATCCCCCCTCAACACCACCTCCACCACCATCTTCTCATCCACAGCCCCACCTGTCCCTCTTCCTGTTTCTTATCTGTCCCTCTTCCTGTCTCGTACCTGTCAGTCTTCCCACCTCCTACCTGTCCCTCTTCCCATCCCTACCTGTCCCTCTTTCTATCTCCTATCTGGCCATCTTCCCTCATGCTACCCATCCTCTTCCATTCCCTGCCTGTCAATCTTCAGACTCTATCTGTCCCTCTTCCTGTCCTTTGTTGTCCCTCTTCCTGCCTGTCCATCTTCCCACATCCTTAGTCTCTAATTCTGACCTCATAACTGTCCTCCTTCCGACCCCCTACCTGTCCCTATTCCTGTCTCTTATCTGTCCATCTTCTCTCATGCTACCTATCACTTTTCCTGTCTCCTACTTTCCTACCTGTCTGTCTTCCCATTCCTACCTGTTTCCTACCTATCCCTCTTCCTGTCTCTTATCTGTCCATCTTCTCTCATGCTACCTATCACTTTTCCTGTCTCCTACTTTCCTACCTGTCTGTCTTCCCATTCCTACCTGTTTCCTACCTATCCCTCTTCCTGTCTCTTATCTGTCCATCTTCTCTCATGCTACCTATCACTTTTCCTGTCTCCTACTTTCCTACCTGTTTGTCTTCCCATTCCCATCCCAGTCTTCTAAAATCTGTCTATCCCTCTCCCTGTCCCTTGTTGTCCCTCTTCCTGTCTCCTGCCTGCCCATTTTCCCACCATCTTCATGCCCCTCTTCCCATCTCCTACCTGTCCATCTTCTCATTTGCCACCGGTATCTCTTCTGGTCCATACCTGTCCCTCTTGCTGTCTCTCGTCTGTACACCTTTCCATTTCCTACCCATCACCTTTTCTGTCCCCTACCTTTTCCTCTTCCCAACCCCCTACCTGTCCATCTCCCAACCACCTCCCTGCCTCTCTTCTCGTCTCTACCTCTCCCTCTTCTTATCTCCTGCCTGTCAATCTTCCCACCTCTTAACTGTCGTTCTTCCTCTCTCCTACCTGTCTGTCTTCCCGTCTCCTACCTGTTCAATTCACTAACTGTTTCTGTTTACAACCCCCTACCTGTCCCTCTTCCCATCCCGACATGTCCCTCATCTTCTCTCCTACATGTCCATCTTTAAACCTCCTACCTGTCCCTCTTTCTGTCCCCTACCTGTATATCTTCCTACGTCAAGCTGTCCCTCTTCCTGGCTCCTACTACTTTGTCTTGCCACCTCCTACCTATCCTTCTTCATTCTACCTGTCGTTCTATCCCATTAAATACCTGTCCCTCTTCCCATCTCCTACCTGACCTTATCCCATTCCTCACGTGCTGTGCTTGTATATGACTGTGACCAATTTAAACTTACAAGTCGGTGACCTTACCTGGCTTCATTTCCTTCCTACACATTTCCTTCATCCTCTCCACTGTCACCTGTCACCAAGGACACTCACCTGTCACTACCCATCCTCATTTGTCACTACCAATCCTCACCTAACCTACCTCACAGTTAACCACCTACTCACCTGTTATTATTCACCCTCACTTGCACAGTATCTTCCCTCGCCTGTAACTACCCCCATCTTTTAGCCACCTTCATCTATAACTACCCATGACAGCTGACACCTGAGTGGGAGTGATGGATCAGGCTTGGTATTAAAGGTGAAGAATTTTAGTTAAGAGTTGGGGGTAGGTTGTTACAATTGAGGGTTTGTAGTTACCTGTGAGGGTTGGTAGTGACAGGTGAGGGTAGATAGTGACAGGTGAGGGTGGGTAGTGGCAGGTGAGGACATGTAGTGACAGAATATGATGGGTAGTGAGATATGAGGATTTGTAGCAGGTGAGGGTAGTTTTGACAGGTGAGGGTGGATAGTGGCATATAAGGATGGGTAGTGACAGATGAGGATAGGTTATGACAGCTGAGTGTAGATGCTTCTATGTGAGGGTGGGTATGGGAGGGGGAGAGCAACATGTAGGGGAAGGAAAGAGAGACAGGAAGAGGATGGGAGGATGGTGGCAATGTTTCCAGTGCATCTGAATACATAATACGTTGCAATCACAGTAAAAATTATTCCTCTTACATGACAAACAAGGGGAATTTCAGGTGAAGTAAAATCATCAGGTACAGATAAGGTTTGAAGGTTTCTACTAATGGTATGATTCTATCATAGCACTATTGTTCATGAATGTATTCATATTTTCCTCAATATAAGCCCTAGAGCATAAGATAAAAAACCCTTGGAGCATCCATGACCATTGATGGATGACAGGTATTTCTAACACAGAATCGAAAGGGGATACCATTAACTTGAGTAAATAGATGTTTGACTGGGGAAATAACTGTATCTTAGAAGCCTTAACTGGAGATAGCGACAGGAAAACGAGACATGGATTTATTTGCACATTACTTTTCATCAACAAAAACTACACTTGAGTCTGTAATTGACTGTCTTATACCATACACTAGTTGGGAGAAAATGTTTGCTATTTATATAAGCAATCCTACCTTTAGTGACTTGAGGAAGGCACAGAATCAACAGTAGACATATTATTTCTTCCATGTGTACAGGACTTCCAATCATGGCTGTGATGGCATGGAAAATAGGAAATTGGAATGATTTACACAACCAAAGGTGACTGCCACAACTTTATCAAAGGGGAACTCCAGTGAAAAAACAAATGTTCTGCACAAGGAGAATATTGAATTCCAAGAATGATGTAATGAAGTAAATTTGGAAACCTCACAAAATAGCTTAATAAGGGCCTTTCATATCAATTGTGAAGTTACTATACAAACTAAAGTTGCCATGGTAATAATCAATTTGCATTATTAGGATGTAAATCCACATCAAATCCTTATAGCACATTCTGCCTCTATGTATCCACCACTAAGGACACAATGCTTAATGATGTTTAATTGAATAACATTTTTACAATAGGTTTCTAAACAGGAGTGAAATACTATAGCAAAACCTTCAACCTCAACAGAGACCACAGTTTACTTAAAGAGAGGAGCCAGTGAAATTTCAGTTTTGTTAAATTCTCATATCATATCGCAGGTATAGTGCTCAATTAAAATATATGAAATTATTATAACTTTGAAGTGATCCCTTATAATAGAAAACTGTGTCCCTATATCAGATTACACATTGATTCCCCTGTAAGCCTGGCATAGGCTGTCTGTGTGTGACGTCACACAATTGACAGTTATATTCAAATTTCAAAATTATAAATCCCATGATAAAATATATTTTTGATTTTTCCTTTCATGAATCATTTCATTAGTTTTTTTTAAATATGTTTAGGCTCATAAAAACACTTAGATAAATTAAATATTGTTATTTTTCAGTTTTATCATTTTTAAGCAGTTCTGCTTGTGACGTCACATACAGATAATTGCTCTGTGCAGGCGGTGTCTGAAGCAGGCAGGGGAACTCCATTTGATGGATAAAAAATTTGAATAAAACCAAAATTATTAGAGATAAAAGCATAAAATTTGGTATGGTTATTCCCTGGATGATAAAGATCACGGCAGTAGACTAATTTATGGTCACTGGCCCCTCCCTTTAAATGAAAAATTGCATACTGGGAAATTTATTCAATATGGCAGTCCCCAGTGGCGGCAGACTACAATCATATTTTTTCAAGAACTTGTGTATCCCTTATTGGAAGTTTATGCTGTTTTGACTGCTGACATAGAATGACAAGATCTATCTAAAGTCTTGTCTTAGTTTAACATCATTGTTCCCCTTTAATGTAAAGTCTTGTTTTAGTTTAACACCATTACTCCCCTTTAATGATTGCAGATAATATCATAACACTTCAATGTTCAAATTCAATGTTTAACATAATCATAGTCATGACAGGGGTGGATCCAGGAATTAAAGAATTGTTGTTATACAATAATAAAATCAAAATTTGGCCAAAAAAAGGGCGGGGCGGAGTGGTGTGTGGGGTGGTAAATCCGTCCCTGCATGATACCTTTCAATTTATATATAAAATCCCCTTGTAATCTACAGCATTGTAGTCAATCAAATATTGTTCGATTGTGACATTTCCTAAAAAGTGTCATTGATAGCAGCTTCCCCTATGAGAGTCTGTGCAAAGTAACAGTTTGCACAGACTCTCACAGGGGGCACCACCATGATGGTGTCATAAAAAATATGTATGTGATGGGCTGAGTTACATATCTTAGTGTTGTTGTAATTATTTGGCTTCAATGGAGGCCAGAATATGCATTCCTTATTATTAAGTATTATTGTGTATGAAACAACATTTACTAATTTGAGGAAATTGGGAGATCTTTCAATATCAGTTTTACAGATATAACTAAAACAAAGATAATGTTTGTGAGTGTTTGGTGATGTCACTTCCTTGGCTGGATAGCAATGAATAAGACCTCACCTGTGGTTGCACATTAATTACACCTTCGATACCAACATCAATAATAACCATGTCCAAATGGTATTAATCCTGTCAGTCTCATACAGGAAGAGGTTGATGAGGTCTACAGGCTAATGAATGGCTCAGATATTACTATCAGATATGACTCTTGTCTTGTTTCCTTCCAGTTTCCTTCATTCATGCAATGTCTCTCATATTAAGGTATGTCTACAAGCAACTCTTTCAGCCACTTATTTGCATGAACAGGTTTGGTCTAACATAGGAAAAATAGGAACATCTTGAAATCTATGGATGCCTTTCGCCGGGATAAGTACTTATAATTACTTCAACACGAAGAGAGTGGCATACCTCGGAACAGGTTATGTAACTCTGTCCTGGCCTGCTCCTCCACCCTAGCCAAGTCACCTAGTCATAGGGGAACTTATTCTGTGTTTTGCAAAAAAAGTGCACATTTAAGTTCAGATCGAAATAAGTCTATAAGTACATTATTTTGCTAATTTTTGACATGTTTAGTTTGTTACAATATTTAGAAAATCTCTGTACTAAATCTCTGTTCAAATGTTCCTTAATCACAAGACAATCTGTGCTCTAGGATTATGGAACTTGCTGTGACCTTGGGATTTTCAAAATTTTTGAGTTAACCCGTACTTGAAGAACATCACTCATATAAGAGGTGATATATAAGTGAAATCGTCCATGCAGTTATATGAGTGATGGATGTCTGGAGTAAGCCACTATAGTGCAGCATTGCAACATACACACTAAAGCTTTATACAAACTAAGAGTTTTTTGCAATGATCCAGGTCAAAACATGTCCGTTTTCATATCACATACTGATGGACAGTCATTCAAAGATGCATTCAGTGGTTGACAGATCACCTTATAGTGGGTATGAGGTTTAAACATGCTTTAAACCTGGTCAAATACTTGTTTTCAGTACATATGTAATGTAAGAGTAAATGCAAACAATAAAAGCATGGGTCTCATGGTATAAGAGTTTATTGCTCTCTCGTTATGCCTTCCATTTACTTGACATGGGCTATGCTTTCCCCATCATTCAATTGATTTTTGACACGGGCTACTTCACATAATTATGGTACAGGCTATTTATCTATCTCTTGGTCGGGGGCTAAAGCTAATATAAATACACTATATATACAGGGGCTTATGGTACCTATCCTGAGAGTCGAACAGGATAGAGTGTAAAGGAAGAGGGGAGATTGTAGGGGGGTGTCAAAGGAGGAGAGTGGGGATTGGTGCAAGTAGCCGTGGGGCTGGGGATATGTAGGGAGAGGGAGGGATTGGGGAAAGGAGGGGAGGGGTGTCTGAAGAATGAACTTAAGATCAGTAAACGTTGATAAAGTTGGCAGTGGTAAGAAATTGACAGCCAAGAGTGGGGGGGGGGGGGGGGCACACTGTGCAACATTCCTATTAGTGACTCCTGCCTCTGTTTTCCTAATATAAAGCCTGCTTACTGCCTCCAGTACATACCACTGCACCCTCAATCGATGTCCATAATTCATTTGTATAAAATATATGTAACAGTCATAAGCATCATATATATAGCCATACTGTTTGAGTGTCAATGAACCAAATGTGAAAGGGCAGGCTCTTAAATGTATGCAAATCTAACATTACTCCTTTGCCCTTTACCCTCTAAGCCCCATACACACTAAAGACCCATACCCACTAGGCGACTTTACTGGCGACGGCCAACTGAGAGAATTGGCGGTGAAGTCGCCGGGTGACTAGGATCACTGGGCGACTCCCTGTGGGTATGGTGTGGATTCTGGGCGACTGGCGGCTGGCGACGGAATTGCCACAAAAATTGCCAGAAAATTATCAAACTTGATATTCCAGTCACTCAGCAATCGATGCTCATTCTTCCATTTGGCTGTGGCCCGGCAATGGTAAAATTGCCTAGTGGGTATGGGGCTCAATAGATCTTTACCAATTGCTGGCAACCAGTGGTCATAATTGAGAATGGCTATGAAACTTTCACAATAATTAGAACCCAGGTGGAGACAATTAATTTTGAGCAACCCGTTCAAACCACTGGGGAACCAAATATATAATGTAGTGAGACAAATCCTTGCGACTGTAACTGTGGTAAAGAATGGTTACCTGTCACTGCAGAAATGATAAATTAGTTTTGTGTCAATTTACAAAATGTTGATATTATTATACTGGTCAAACAATTGTTTAAAAGCTGATTTGATTTCATGATCACTGCTATAATCTATCTTGCTTCAATTTCAATTAAAGGTGTGGGTCACCAATTATATTCTCAAATACTAGCAATTTAACTAATCAAAGCCAGAATTTATGGAGAAATCAGGCAAGTCATGAAAACAATCTGTGGATTCAAAATGGTAAAGTTTAAAATTCATTTGAATGTGTTGCAGAATCATGATCTTTCCATTCATGATGCAAATAAGATATGAAATTATAGTATTGATCAAAAGTGTTCCTTTTTTCAGATACAGGATTATACCTTTGTCCATTCATGATGTGAACTAGATCCTTGAAATTATGATTTATGTTTGTGCCTGAGGCTCATGCCAGTTAAAGATATTTATGAATTATTTGTATTTTTAGATTGAGGACTAAGCCACTAAAACACTGTAATTAGTGCGCAATATATTGTATGAGGCGATCCATCAGTTCAGGCCCATATTACAC
>CAKZFK010000248.1:0-15092 GCA_936440205.1 Lepidonotus clava | reverse complement strand
TAGTAGTAAAAATCGAGCTCGAGTTCGACCCCGGCCCGGTACCCGGGGGAATATTAGGAATCTGATCCCGGGTACCGGGCCGGGGTCGAACTCAAGCTCGATTTATTACTACTCGGAAAAGGTAGTGAAATTTAAAAATTAATGTAAAAAGTTTTACACCTAATTATGCAGACCGATTGTACTACTACAACAATACTACTACTTTAGAGATTATTATAAAGTAGTACTTTATAATAATTATAATCTCTAGTGACGTAGTCACTTACGTCAATACACCATTATATACGCTAGGTGGCGCAAATGTCTAATTGATCAATTAAGGTCAAGTAATTCACAAGATGTCGTCACAACTAATCGCGGAATAACGTTGCACGTCAATTTAACAAAAGATGTTAACTAAAGAATCTTCAATTGAATTAAATATAAGAATGTAAAATAAACAACTTAAATATGCTTACGATACTATTTTTTATAATCATAAATTTCAAAAGCACGTAAACATTCAGTTATTAAAACTACATTTTCAGGAACACCATTCCTACTCCAAATTACTTGAATGAAGCTCCTTACACATTATAATTTGTCATCCATTCACATTCAAACTAAGCGTTAATCCGATACACCCTCTCAGTTGTCAGTAGGCTAGAGGTAATTTTTGACAGACTCGTGCTGGAAGTGTTGCAGGTCACCACTTGGTTGCCCTTTACACAACCCACGAGTCAATAAACAAACCAAAGTTAATAGATCCAAACGAACATTGACGAATATTTCCTACTCGGTTACTAGTAGTTATATTCGTTAATTTGTCGCGACGATGAATATTTCCTACTCGGTTACTAATAGTATTAATACTTGACAGATATATTCATCTTAATGGTATTATATATTCGTACATGTCAGATATATTCATCTCAATGGTATTATATTCGTATTATAATACATATCTGGAACAGTATATATTCGTATTATATATTCATAGTATATTCATATTATATGTAAATAAATACCCAACAACAAAAATTGGTCATAATACATTTTATTATATACATCTATCAATATATACATCTGACCAAGATCTCAGGTGTTACATACATCTCTAGATCTTTCCGGTGGTATGTTAATCTTAACAATATGTCACCTCAAATTCATAACTTAAGTACTAAGAATGTACAAAGTAAGTACTAAGAATGTACATTAACAATATGTCACCTCAAATTCATAACTTAAGTACTAAGAATGTACAAAATACTAAGAATGTACAAAGTACTAAGAATGTACAAAGTACTAAGAATGTACAAAGTAGAAATACGAGTAATATCGCTAACAGTTACGAAACATCAGTAACAGCGATATTTAAAACAAAGTAATTAAAATAGTATGAAACATCAGTAACAGTGATATATATGTTCGAATTTGACAGCTACTTTACTTTTCGTCTAACCATGTATTACGTTTTTCTTTTCATGAACGATTGTTAAGCACTTTAATAGCCAACACATTTTATAAAAGCACTTTAATAGCCAACACATTTTATAAAAGCAAGACACCATACATTTATCAATAAATTTAGCACTTTAATAACACTTTAATAAGCACTTTAATAGTACTTTAATATCACTTTTAGTATCAGCAAGTTTAACTTTAACAGAAAACAACATACAGACATTTTGACAACAAAATTTAAACGTCAACTTAAACTTTAAAAAAAGACACCGCACAGTACAGACACCTTACAGACATTTGACACCAAGTATTTGACACCAAGTATTTGACACCAAGTATTTGACACCAAGTATTTGACACCAAGTTTTCAACATAAAGTATAATAGTAAAACTTGAAGACAGCATAGTAACATTTCATGTCATACAATTACTGTATGCACCATACAATAAGTAACATTACATACAATAGTGTGCAAAGACAACATACAATAACAGACTATGCAAAGACATCATAAAGTAACAGTTATTTCTCGCTGTATCATAAAGTAACAGTTATTTCTCGCTGTATCACAAAGTATTTACGACAAAGAAATGTCACCAAATAAATAAGGTAACGAAAACAAGAAAAACAAAGTCAAATAAATTATCGAAAACAAAACAACGTCAACTTGATGTAGGCTACATCTTCATTCGTTGCAACTCACTTTCGCTAGACTAATTATCTTATAGTTTCCAACCAATTAAATAACTATTGGAATCTCTCAAGATAATATAACAAGCGAAAGGTTAACGAAATTAAACTGAATTATTATAGACAGCAGTACATTTCCTTGAATAGAATTGTAGACAGCAGTACACTTCCTTGAATAGATGTGCATCTCTCACAAAAAAAGTATACTAGGTCTGTTGGGTAATTGTTCTCATCAAATTACCCAACAGGCTTAGCTCATCAGTTGCAAGATATACAGTAGATGCTCGTTACTACTATTACAACAATCTTGCTAGTATCCTTGTATAGTAGTAACGAACAAGATCCTTGTAATAGTAGATGTAACAGTAAGATCCTTTGTTATAAGTTCACAAGTCAGTCTTAATATCTCACGGAGCATTGAAGGAGTATTATCACGGAGCATTGAAAGAGTATTAAAGTTCACAAATCACGGAGCATTGAAGGAGTATTAAAGTTCACAAGTCAGTCTTAATATCTCACGGAGCCTTGAAGGAGTCTTTAATATCTCACGGAGCCTTGAAGGAGTATTAAGATAGAAGAACATTCAACTAAACTACGTTGACAACAATGTTCACAATGTAGTTTAATATGAACATTCTTCTAACTGAAAAAACATTCTTTCAAAGAACAAGTTATTAGTGTAGAAATAGTTCTCAAATAGTCCTATGAGAATGCATCCTTCGCATTAGTCCTATGGAGGCATTCTTCACGATACCACAACACTTCGCGTTGGTTCTATGAGTGCATTCTTCACGATACCATAACAAACTGCATTCTTCACGATACCATAACAAACCTACAACTCAAAACCTGAAATACAATATTCAAATATTCAATTAAAAAATGAATTTCAAAACTATTCGTTCAGATAGTATAAAGAATCGATTCTGAACAGTAAAATACAATATATAAACTCTTAACTTACAAATAAAGAATACCCTTTATAGAATTAAATACACTAATAATGCGCGTTATAATTCTATAAAGAATGCGCTTTGAATTTAAGAATACACTTTATGGAACTAAACAAGTAAAGAAATAAATAAAAGAATACTTACATTTTTATAAAGCAATCTTGCATCGGATGAACGAAATACGAGGTATCACCTAGTGTATAAATAATAGCATTATTTACATTACATTATACATTCCATTATATTTACAATCATCAACCATGTACATGTGAAAACAATGTACAAAGCTACGCGTAACTTTCACAACATGAGCAGTATATACATGAAACCCGCACAACATGAACAGTATATACATGAAACCCGCACAGAACGAATGTACTAACACAATATTTGTATTATCAACAAACATCAATTGGCATAGTTGAAATAACATATGAACTGTTAGCTTTGTAGAAAGCAACATAAAATTGTATGATTGCATCTTTAATAAGATGCTACAAACATTCTTACATTGCCCACAGTAAATTAGCAGAACTTTAACCAAGTCAACTTTAATTTGTGGAAATAGCAACTCTTATTACAGTAGATGGAACGTACACCTGAACTTTAACTATAGAAAAGAATAATATACAATTCTTCTATGGAGAAAAAGTATAGAATTCCTCTACAGTCGGCTCACTGATAATGTGTAGTTCTCTACAATACTGTAAAAGAAACTTGTAACTAATTCCACAGTTGTTGGTCAGCTCATGCTAAATCGCACTGCGCTACTTTTGCTTCCAAACTCATTTGCTTTCCAAACTCTTGCTCAACTGAAATGTTAGTCAACAACACTAAACATTGTGTAGTACATTTACAATTATAAATAAGAAAGAATATGCATCTCATTTACAAATAACTTAAATATCGAATGAAATTTACATCTTAAAAAAGAACGAAATGATTTAATCGTTCATCCAAACTCAAAATGTATTCAAATGTTTCAACTGCTCGATGAAAGTATTCACATTACGTGATAACGTTACTGTAACTGTACGTAAACTAAAATATTCAAATGTTCAACTGCTCGATTTAACATTACGAACAGTTGAAGTAATGTTAAACTAAACTGCTTAAAGTAAAGAACGTTCAGTAGACCAGTTTGCAGAATTCAACAAAGAAAACTTCGTTGAATTTAACAAATTTGTTAAATTCAACGAAGAAGGTTCCACCGAATGAACTGCTCGACTAACTGGAGAGACGCTCTGAATTTCTACGTTTCTACAAATTAAATACATACTTTTGACTTTGTTATTTCTAGTTTGTATAGAATTAGTTGAACAATAAAAGTAATTCTCTGAATTCGAAGACTTTCTTAATTCCAATCCAATAACAACTACAGTTAATAATAAAGTTACACAAACTCCTCCAATACTAATTTTATTAGGGTTTGGATACGATTTCAAAACGTTACTTTTTATCATATCCATACTTCAAACTTGAAATAACTGATATAAAGTATCAAATCCAGCAAATTTCTAGTGACCTAATGAATATAATCACACGATAATTAATCGTTTTGCTGTCTTGATACAAACCTTTGGTGTCTAGGCTACATAGAATAAAAAACAAACCTTTGGTGTCTACATGGTGTCTGGTTTGCTTAAAGAAATTAATGTAACCTTTTAGTGTCTGCATGATCATTTTGGTGTCTATAAAGTTTGGTGTTGTAATACGCAACACAATTCTGACAATTCTGAATACACCTTGCAGTGGATTTAACATCTGCAAAACATTTATGCTTTTTCATATTTTTTATTCTCTTTTTCATTTTCTTTATAAATGCGCTTACAATTAAGTCATTTCTTCGAGTATCATTTGAAAAATTCCTTAAAATACTCTTCATGTCTTGACCTAAACATCTATTATATATGAAATATATAACATAATGCCCGCAATATGCTGAAAATAAATTTTGAATAGTTTTCTGAGAATACCTGAAATTCTTTTTAGAAGTTGACGATTTTAAAAAGTTATGAAAATATCTTTTCATAGGAGGAAATCCAAAAGAATCGAAATATTCAGGTAATGAATGTTTAGATTTAAAATAAAATGACACCCAATGTTCACCTGGTTTTGTAGTTTCATGAGTGTTAACTACAAAACTTGATGGATAACAAGAAACAAATTTTGGAAGATTATTTGCAGAATAAACCCCATGAAATGTAGGAGAAGTTACTTTTGAATATTTTAAAAGATTTTCAATTTCATCACCAAACATTTTGATTTCAATCTCTAGCATCAATATCTACTTGGTTCGTCTCACCAAGACTTAACATAGAATTATATTCACTGAAAAATATCATAACAATTCCGTGTGCTTTAGGAGTCTTTAAATTCGCAACAACATTTAATGTACCACTTTCAAAAAGCTCGAAAGTTCCAGAACTAGGTAAGGCTTTACTTAAATTAAAAACAAAGAAACAACTTCCTTTCTTAAACTCTGAAGGTGTAATACAAGGAGCATTGTTGTTGAATAATCTTCCTGTTCCAAATATCATAGCCGAATATGCTTGAAAAAAAGTATCATCAGAAAAATCCACCTTCATTTCATAAAACGGTGAAGTTTCATCACCATCTCTTTGAATTTTTATTTCCGTGACATCAAAATTTTGAAAATAAAAAGGATTATGTTTATAATTACCGTCAAAAGCCCTAGCATCAACCAAGCCTACAATGATTCGCTGTGGAATTTCATCATTAGAAATCATACGATTTTCTTGTAAAATACTTTTATTTGGACCTTGGGTTGAATAAGTTACTTCTACTCGACGATAAGGATATTTTAAATGTTTACCTTCATATCGCGCCCTATCTAATTCAATTAAAAATGAATCGCTTAATGACATACGTTTTGAATAAAAAACTGCATCCTCTATTTCAATTTTATAATTTGTAGCACCATCCTTTGCCATCAAAGCAAACTCAGGTGAATTTCGAATAAATCGTATTCTCATATCTACATCTCCCGGAAATAACCTATTCTGATTAAACAAATCATTGTGAACTTTAGCTATCAATTGGAAAGTTTTTCCATATTGAGTTTTCTGAAATCGTTTATATGCCCCTTCATTATGATCATCATCAAGATTGGTAATTTCATTAAAATCTTTAGTATCTTTAATGAATCCGCAAACATCTCCCCAACTTTCAACATAAGCAGGATTATAATTTAATACAAATTCAATAAAAGCCTTATATGGATATAAACTATTGGATCCTGAAATCAATTTACTTCCAATATAAAGTTCTACATCTTTAAACATAGCAGCACATAAATAATTTACAGGAAGTACTTTAGAAGCTGCGGGGATAGCATCAGCAGGTGCTGTAGGTGCTGCAGGTGCACTTCCATCCTTTTTCAAAATTTTGAGTTTTAGTTCAACAAAACTATGATACAAATCTATAAAATCTTTCTTGTTAGCTTTCAATAGATATTCAATTGGACCTTCTTGCGAAAGATTATTCAAAGGCCAAACTTTAGAAAAGAAACTCTGTTCACCTACTGCGTCAGTAAAAGGAACAGAAAATAAATCCACAGTATCAGGAACACATAAACATTTAGAATGTGACATTTTGAAACTTTAAACTTCATTCAACAAACAAGACTGCTAGTCAAGATATATAATCTTGACTAGCAATCAAAATCGATATCAATCTTAAAGATATTAATATCAAACTACATCTAAAATATCTCCAACTTTCTTTAATATCTTGCTAGTCTTTATTTTCTTACTAGTCTTCCTTTTTTTCCTAGTCGGGCTTGAAATAGAAGAAACTATTGTATCACCAGAATCTGAATTAGATTTACGTTTCCTCTTTTCAGATTTAAAATAATCTAAAGCATCAGAACCAACTCCTTGTAACTGCGACTTTGCTTCATCTTTTAAAGCGTCTTTAATATTTTTCTTTTCAAAAAATACCTTTTTCACGACATTTAACCCACCCGTCATCAACCTTTTTTTAGCCTGTTTCTTTGCAAAATTGAATAACGGTTTTATCATAGGTTTTAAAAAACCCGAAATAACATTACCTATTCCATACCCTTTTTGATATTGTGTGCCTATAAACGGAGGAATATCTAACGTTCCACCATATTGTGATGAATTTCTAAAATGATTGCGATAAAATTCTGCAGACATTTCGTTATTACAACTAGTCAATACAAAATACCAGCGAAGATTTATTTCAAAATAAAACTCTTAACTCAATAACTCAATCTCAGCAACATTTATAAATATGATTTAATATTTAGATTCCCATCTTGCAGGTAATTTAATTTTCCTGCCATATGAACTAGTTCTTTCTGAAGTTTTAGCAGGAACTCTCTCCTTTTTCTCCTTTTTCTCCTTTTTCTCCCTTTTCTGCTTTCCTCTTTTCTCACTCATTTTTTCCACACTATCTGAAGTTACACTAGGTTTAGGTAAACCTGGATACGGTGGAACTACAGTAGGCAAAATTACAGGAGAACCTTTGTGTTTAAATTCACGAGACATTACATCAGAACCTTTGTGCTGAAATTCAGGAGAAATTGATGGTGGACCTACATGATGAAATTCAGGAATAGAATGTGGAGTAAAATCAATAAACTTCATAGGTTCTTTTTTTCCAACATCACCTACCTTTACCTTCATTTCTGGTGTATAGAAAGTTTCAACTTCATCTCTATTAGCTTTCCTTAATGGAGAATGTGAAAATTCAGGTACATCTTTTTTCAATGGAGAGTATAAAGCTTCAGCTACATCCTTTTTTTCAGATTCCTCTAAAGGAAAATTTCTAATATCAACTTTTTCATGCTCTACTCTTTTAGATTTAGGTTTATATTTTATCCAACCTAAAGGAACATTTATTTCTTGAAAATAATCATACAATTCTTCTACTCCTTCTGGTTCCTGATTAAAACTTATCGTCTTTGAAAAAAACTTCATAATATCTATTATATTAGACCCTTTTATAATCCTATTTTTAATAGAAACCAAACCATTTTTATTCCAAGTTACCGAATTTTCTTGAAGTTTTCTTAAAATACTTTCAATGTTAGGTCTCTGTCTAACGTTAATCTTTCTAACAATATCATTGATCATTAAAGTATCACTTCCTAAATATTGTTCTGTAGGATGATACGTCGAATAAATCTCATCATAAGGTTTCATACCAAACATTTTTTCCTGCAACAGCTGGTCTTGTCTCTTCAATGCATAATTCACATTTTCATTTCTGTTCTCTTTATCAAGCTTTTCGAAATTACAACTTTTAAACATTTTGTATGGTATAATAATACTTTCCTGAAAATTTGACATTCTACAATTTCACTTTATATTCTTTAATAATTTTAAAGCAGCAAGTGAATTTTTTATAATGATAGGTAACGAATTTTTACCTAACTGTTTCATAGATGCGCGTTTAATCTTATTTGAAACTGATTTCTTCGGAAGTAATCTTAAACGAATTTTATCTTTCTGTAAATAATTCATTTCTTTTGGAGATATTTCAACATTACCTTTCAAAATGTTATACACACAATCACAAATTGATTTCAATTCATTACTATCTCCTAAATCGATAAGTTTATTCCTTTTTTGACCTTTACTATATGATAATAATTTCAAATAATGTTTACAAGCATAAGTTTTTAAAACATCTTTCTTCATCTTTTTTTTATCGAAATCTTTACTACAACATTTACCTTTCATAATTACCTTTTCCTAAATATAGAAGACAATAATCCTAATGCACCGCTAATAATAATAGGAAGAATTCCTTTACCTATTTGATTCAAACGTTCCTTCTTTTCTCGCAACCCCATTTTAGAATGTGCCAACAATCTTAAATGATTTCTTTCAGCTTGCAATCGTTTTATTTTAGCTCGACTTAATTTCACATGACCTTGCAAAATACTCTTTATACACTGACAAACTGCATCAATTTCTACTTTACTCCCTAAATCTATTACACCTTTTCTATCAGCTGAACCTTTCGCCTTCGCTAACATATTTAGAAACTTTTTAGAATAAAGAATCTTTCTTAAATTTTTACTCAAATCATTACGTGTTGGCATTATGAATAGCTACTGCATACAGAATTACCATCAAAGTACTATAACAATTGTACGAAATCATTATCTTAAGAACATTTCTTTCGTACTATAAACACATGTTGAACTTCTCCAAAAATATTTGACCGAAACATAGCATCTTTCGGAGTCTCCTGATGGCCGTCTATCAATAAATA
Organism: Lepidonotus clava; assembly: GCA_936440205.1. Taxonomy (NCBI): domain Eukaryota; kingdom Metazoa; phylum Annelida; class Polychaeta; order Phyllodocida; family Polynoidae; genus Lepidonotus; species Lepidonotus clava. Next base: position 5,735 of record CAKZFK010000248.1, on the reverse strand, counting down.
ACCATGCGGTCTTTGTACAGCATGATTATATATTTCAATAAAACATTTACTGTCCCTTGGCATCAACTTTCTACCAATAAAATAAGCAGTCGTCTGATCAAGCGGAGAATTAAATAAAACTAAATAAGTTGCATTCTTTACAAAAGTCTTTCTTTCTTTACCATCCTGAAACAAATTTTGAGTAATAAAAATGATACTTACATTTTCATGATGAGAACGTTTAGTAAAAAATTCAGATAAAAGTTTACTATTTCCACATTCTGACATTAAATCATCAAAAACTAGTAATCCAAATTGATTTGAATTGACAAATTCATCTAAAGAATCAGGTAAACCTTCATGAAACGTAACTTTCCCCTCTAACACGTCTTTATCATTTGGAATAGTCTGACCATAAAACCAAACAATATAATCAAAACGTCTACTTATAAAATAATCATCATCACCATTCTTAATTAACTTTAATACAAAAGTAGTTTTCCCCGAATTACTTGGACCTGCAACTATCATTGAAAAAGGAACTTTCAACCTTGCATCAAACACATTTACTGTTGATCCCATTATCTTAAAACCGTTCAAGTAAATTACACAAGTTTTAGGATAGATACAATCTATTAATACAATATCACCTATCTCAAAAGTATTCATATATACTTAAAACACTCAAGGTTGTATTTTTATTACTTCATATCTATAAAAACTACCTTTCAAAATTTCATTTGAACTGTCTGAAAGAATGTAAGTAACTGGCTTTGTGTTCAAAACAAATACTATCTGAAATATTTCTCTACTCCAATTCACTGAAAATCCACGTTCAAAAGTTTTTCTATAATGTCTTATTCTAACTTTATCACCTACCTTTAAAGATGCAACATTCTTAATATTTGTATAAAGAAAATCTTTATACTGTTTCATCCACAACTTATCTTCGTTTTTCTTATCAACTTCAGAAGGTGGTAAACCTAAAGATCTATGCTTCGAGTTGTTATAAGATAAAATAACTTGTGGAAGTATAGGAACATAACTTTTTGAATTTATTGCAGTTAAATATTTAAACAATTTATTCTTAAAAGTTCTAATAAAACGCTCTACAATAGCACACTTAGTATCCTGATATGTAGAAAAATAATGAATATTATTCTTTTTTAAAAATTCTCGAAAAACTCCTTTAAATTCATTTCCTTCATCTGTCTGCACATTTCGCGGTTTCACACCTGCTCTATCAAGAATTCTTTTAAAAGCTTGTAAAGTTTCCTTTGCATATTTTGTTTTCATCGGCTCTACATAAGCATATCTTGAAAAACAATCAATTGCTGCAAGAATATTTGTAAAACCATTATTGAATTTTTTCAAATTTGGTAAAACGATCAAATCCAGTTGCCACTGATCATTAATTCCTCGAACAATAATCTTTCTTCGAGGAAACTTTCTTCTTCCAGCCTTATGAGATGTATAAGTTTTAGTATTACTTAGAAATGAATCTACATCTTCTAAAGTAATATTTGGGTCAATTTTTCTTGCAGCTAAATATAATTTTCGTTTTGAACTGTAAGATGCTGGATGTTGCAAATTAAAATAGATTGAAGTTAGTAATTTCCTTTTCATAACAGACATAACTGAAATACATCAAACAAGCTTTTCGAAACAAACATGCCAAGCATTTTCAATAAATGCAAGAAGCAACTTAAATTCATAATTTTAAGTCGTTATATATACAATTTATACATGAATAACAAAACTATCGACTAGAATCGCATTCCACTCTACATGAACTGTATCACAATCTAAATTAATCATGCAATCAAATCAAAATTCAATAATCATTCTTAACAATTTAGTTGGAACACAAAATGGATATCCTATAATGCGTTCACAAATGATACAATCACAAAAGAGTTTCCAATTTCTTCCAGTCTTTAGAAATAATTATTCTTCATATATACATAGTATTACGGACCTCCGAAATACCCTCGCGTCTCCGCAAGATTGCATATTACTACAATTTATCAGAGTAAACTACAAATTTACCTGAATAAATTAATATGCAATATTATAAATAAATAAATAACTAATTAGGTGCATAAAGTCTTGATTACTTTGAACAAACATTTCAGTCTTGATTAATTTGAACAAACCTTCAATATACATTCAATCCAATATCCACCGGCATTCAAATTCTCCTTACTTTACACACACTTAACAAATTTCAACTTTATATAAAACAAAGTTTTAAAGGAATATTAATATTACCTGAATATTCCAAAGCATGTTCAGAATGTTTTCCAAGTTCTTCAAACCTTAATTCCACTTTAGATTTTGTATTAATTTTAGACTCCAACTTCTTTCTAGATCTAGAAACGTTTCTTTTAGTATCCTTTACTTTACTGTCCTTTACTTTACTACCCTTTACTTTACTATCCTTCACTTTATCGTTCTTTTTCCTTCCTACGTGTACTTTATCCTTTTCATCAACTCCATCTCTATCCTTCAATTTCCTCTTTCCTTTTCCAGCAACCTTCTTTTCAGATTCAGGTGCATATATATTGATTTCTAAATCATCATCATCATCATCATCAGAAATTAAAAACTTTGGAATATTCAACTTCTTATGCTTCTCATCTTTCGCATTATCTACTTCTGGTTGTAAAATCAATGTAGAATCTTTCTCGTCGTCGTCAGCATCAAAATCTACATTCCAACTTTCAATTTTTTTCTTCGTCATTTTTGAAAGTGAATTATCTTTCTTAGAAGACATACAATTGTTGCACTTATCATCATCCATAGTAAAAAATCGAGGAGAATCATAAGGTAATCCACAATTAAGGCACTCTCTAAACATTTCACCCTGACATTGCTCGCAGTAAGTTTTACCTTCAACTAATGATATAGGATTATAACACTTGCTACAATTCTTCTTTTCTGGCTTGTTTAAAAAGTTGCCCGCCATTTCTATAAAGTCTGATATACTTAAATATGATATACAAACCTGATTCCTTACAACCTACAAATCTAGGCTAAACCTGGTACCTTACAACCCTATGATCCATAGCTATCACAAGAACATTTACGAACCAATCTGTGAAGTTCTCACACTCGATCACTTCCTCCGTTTCATCATCACTCAACTCTTCCAATTATAAACTGTGGAATATTCAACTTAGGAGGCAAACAATTTTTGCATACATAATAATAAGGTAATCCACAATTAAGACACTCTCTAAACATTTCACCCTGACATTGCTTGCAATAAGTTTTACCTTCAACTAATAATACAAGATTATTACACTTGCTACAATTTTTTTTTTCTGGCTTGTTTAAAAAGTTAACCGTCATTTCTATAAAGTCTGATAAACTTAAACGTGATATACAAACCTGATACCTTACAACCTAAGAATCTAGGCTAAACCTGGTACCTTATAACCCTACGATTCAAAGATATCACAAGAACATTTACGAACCAATCTGTGAAGTTCCCTCACTACAATCACTTTCCTCCGTTTCATCATCACTCAACTCTGGTTTAAATTTTGTAAAACTTGACTTCCTTCTCTTCCTTGAACTTCGCTCTTCATCGTTATACTTTTGAAGTTTTGAAATCTTACTAGAAATTACACTTTTCAAATCTTGAAACTCTTCCATTTTCATAGAAACAGTCTTGTCTCGCATCACATCAGTTATATGACAATACAAATCTCCATTAAAACGAGTAACATCAACCCTCTTCTTACTACCGAAAGCTGAAACATATAATCTCTCACTAGCCATTTTAGAACTCTTAGACTTAGGCATAACTAAATACCTTGAAACAAAATTCAGAAACAAAATTCAAAAACACTACAATCGTAAGTAAATCTTGGAAATTCAAAACACAAAGAGTGAACCACATGCTTATCACAAGAACATTTTCACATTAACTAGAAAAAAAGAAAAAAAGAACTGATTATTCAAAATCCCTAACTCTTTTTTCCTCGTACTTTTTTTTCCTCGTGCAAATTTTTCTTTTTCTTGAACATATATTATAATTACCATATGCTAAAGATTTAATTCCATTTGGATATAACCATCTTTTATCTTCAAAAGGAGATAAAGCCAGTTTCTCCTGCTTAATAGTATAAACATCATGTTTAAAACTTCTAATAGAATGAAACTGTGTTCTAATTTGAGAACACTTCATCAATACATCTTTAAATTCAGAATGAAATAATGCATCTACACTTGATCTAGCTATTCCCTTTGCACGTTTAATAACATTACCATCTTCTAAAAATATTGAATATAATTTAGGACGTAATGCAACAAATTCACGTATCCTTTTACCACCAGTTTCGTCCTTAAATTTTCCAAGTACCTTATAGTTCTCATTATTGTACAATTCATGTTCTGTTGAAAGATTAGAAAAATCAAAATAATGCAGCAAACCTTTCATTTTTCTCATAAAATTCTCATCTCTTATCTTGTAAATCAAAGAATCTGTATCAGTATACAGCAATTGAATATTCTTTAAAGTAAAATTTTTCAGCATAACATTATAATGAAAATCAAACATGTGTAATTTAGACAAATCCAAAACGCAGAATCCTAAATAAATTGGTTTATCCAATAACAACTGTGGTTTCCTGAACTGAATTCCAACGAAGTCGGAATCAAATACATTTACAGACTGGAAAGTTGGTCTATTAATCAAAAAAGAAGCCCTTTTTGGGCATGAAGTTAATTCCATAGAAACGCGTCTTTTCACGTTCTCCATACATTTTCCGAATGTAGAATTGTTCATCAATTTAAAAAATTCTTTATCAAATAAAGAAACAGATTCTTGTCTTTTCTTATTGTTAAAATCGATATATGGTTTCATCCAACATTTCTGTTTAAATGATAAAATCCTATGAATTTCTTCGATCTTCATACCCAGCTGTAAATATAATTTCAAATTTCTATAATGCACAATATACCTAACCTTTCTAAACAAAGTAGAAATCAATTTCTCCGGACTTTTATTATAGTGCATATTAAATTTAGATAATACATCCTTAGCATATGATGATAATTGATTATAATGGATTGACAATTTCTCCGGAGCTAAAGGAAACATGTCATGTAAGTCGTGCAATCTAGAAGGATAAAGTAACGTTACCTCAAACACATAACCTGTTCTTCCTTCATCCGTCAACTTTAAAATTTCTTCCTCATTAAAAAATTTTGCTGAATCTAACCAAACAAAATCTTTGTATGGTAAAGGTTGCGACATAGCAAATCCATAGAGATTATTACAATCATAATATACAATATACTCATCCGCATTATTAGCCTCAGCATATCGTCTAACAACATTTGTAATACCACCACGTATTCCTCTTTCAAAAAAATTATACATATCCAACTCTGTCAATAAATCACATTTGATACCTGTAAATTTTAACATAGCATCATAACTAAGAGCTGGTGCAGTCAAATATTGAACAGGATCTAAACCATAATAATCTAAACTTCTCTCTCGAAACGATTCAAACACATCAGTAAGCAAAAGAACGTCAATTTTTAAATAAACTTTCAAATAATCTTCAATATTTCTACAATTAAAAATATTAAACATTTTCAAAGCTAATTTGTATTCTTCTTCAGTAATATCTTTATTCGTAAGAACATTAAAAAAATGTGATTTATCTGGTAAACATTGCTCCTTCAATTTATCCCAAGAATCTATATAGTCATAACACATAACTCCTTTCCTAACAACA
>CAKZFK010000247.1:0-15431 GCA_936440205.1 Lepidonotus clava | reverse complement strand
ACCTCATGGCCTGAGGGGTTCAACGCCCCGTGCGCTGCAATTCGTACCAGGATGAATTTACGCAATTTAGATCTAGTTGTGGGCGTACGATTACTCACATCTACAGAGTGTTTTTTGGAGACTCATTGCAATCTGGGCTAATTTTAAACAGACAAAAGAGAGGAAAGAGGGGAGATGCGGGGGCAGATCCCCCGATTTCCAGCCAATATTTACAATAAATATTCACAAAGACTTGATGATCAAATCAATGTTCCTGTCTGAAAAGTATTCTTGTAATTCTTGAATAAATTTGACCGGCACTGCCATCCGACCCTAATCTACTAATTCACTTGGGACGCGGCATGAACAACTTCAGCGGCAGTGCCCAGGCAACGTGTTGCCCAAAGTATCCGGGTACAACTACTTGAACGAGTGTCATTTAGGTCCAGCTGCAGTACCAAGATCTGTGGGGGTTCCTGGAGAATTTAATCTAAAGGGTTCCAAGTAAAACCAGCTTGAGATATGAGATGAAATAAAGCCTACAACAAATACATTGCAGGAGCAATGGGTACAAACCTATATGTGATTTCCTTGTCGTACCTCTTTTTTATCAGAGTATATCAAAACAAATTGTCCACTTCCATATATATATACTATATATACATACATGTGCAAAGTAAGTTGGTCGTCCCCTATAGAACATACTACACTTTTGTGAATACTAACTGGACACTGCCATTCAGTATTTTTGGTGTATTGGCACAGTGGGCAGTATGTGTGTAATGCCCACCTTGCTTTACTGTGTGAAATGATTTTCTCCTTATTTTGTGAATTCTGAATGGATTTGCATGACTATTTTTTTAATGTCAGGTAAAATAATTCAATCTGATTATATGGAGGTAGTGATAGAGACTTAATTTAAGAGAAAATAATGAATATTAGGGAAAACTGCTTGACACCAGACAAAGTGTGTGCATAGTCAGTACATTGGGATACTGCCACTTTGCTCCACTGGTAATTTCCTTTTTATTTTCTGTATAACATATAAAATATGGTATATAATATTAGGAAAACTTACCTCGGTTGACAGTACAACCCTGTATACTTGGTGGGATATCAGAAAAATTACAACCCTCAGCCTAACGGCCTTCAGGGTTGTACTGTCAACCTCTGTATGTTTTCCTATAATACTACTTTGAGCTGCTATATCGGCGCGATATGATATTATTACAGAAAAATCGCACGTAGGATTGATATAATGGTTTGACATTGCAATTTAGACTTTTTTACACATGCTTAACCAAGAGCTTTGTCCCTTATTTATGTGTTATTTCTCTGAGACATCTTCATATCGCACCTCAAGTCGTGTAGGAGTTTCAGATCCTCCAAAGTGTTATGTAACTTAAACGTAACTTATCATTTTTCTCAGCTTTTTACAAATATTTAAAAAGTATTTCTTTATGAGAATTTTTTTATATGGCTATCTTGAAAGACATACAAATTTTGGTCACCAAACTGTACATTTATACCCTGATATATTATTAGGAAGGTTAGAGATATGTTGACGTATCAAGATGCGTTGTGGTATCTGAAACTACCCCACCTAGCACGTGCTGAGGCCGGATGCAATAGACGAGTGACCAGTAATTTGAGCACTCTACCCATACATATTTGACCGTTGGTTACGTGAGCTGCTGAGTCTGGACTTTTCTGATGAAGGTGCCAGTCCCCTCTGAGTGATTGGGTAAATTAACGTGTGGGGTGACGCAATACCTGAGGTATACTATATCTAGGGCCCTATGATTAATTGTTTATAAACATGTTGACTGGTGGTAATATCTATGTTGATGCTTCTTGGTAGGGAATTCCCCCTCAAAGCAATCCGAAAATAAGGTAGTGTGCATGAATAACAACATTAATTTTGCAAGGTCAGGTCATTTGAGGGAAATATTCCAAGGGTCTATCTTTATATATAGACCTTGTGTACATGACGTCACATTTGCCAAAATGGGATGTCCGTCATGTTGGTGATCAATTTATTGCCATTTTTATTCACAATGGTTAAGCCTTTAGAGCAATGGTTTGTGCATCTAAACTTTCCCAGTGTGAACTGACTTGTTTTGGTATCATCACTTAAATGTCCATTCATCTCTATAGGCCTCCCCCGGCTACCTGTCCCAACATCTTCACCTCCCTATTCCAGTATCTTCACCTAACTGCCCGATCCTCACCTACCTACCCCTACAATCTTCACCTAAATATCAAACATTTTGTAGCTCTTCCTTTTCCTCTTCATGACGTCGCCAGGCGGTCAGTCCCCTTTTTACCCTCCCCCCACTCCCTCTTAGTGTATCCTATGTATAACGTTAACATGTATAACTTATTGTGGCTGTTTCTGCCCTAGGTGTGTTCCCACCCAGCGCCCCCCTGGCAGCCCAGGCCCTGGACCACCTCCGGGCCCATGACGTGGTCAGGCAGTGAGACCTCTCTTACCCCTCCCCCCACCCTCTCTTGGTGTATCCTATGTATAACATTAACACATATAACTTATTGTGACTCTTCCTACCCCCAGGTGTATTCCCGCCCAGCACCCCCCTGGTGGCTCATGCCTTGGACCACCTCCGGGCCCACGACGTGGTCAGGCTGGAGACCCCCATTACCCCTCCCCAACCCCCTCTCAGTGTATCCTATGTATAACGTTAACATGTATAACTTATTGTGGCTGTTTCTCCCCCCAGGTGTTTTCCCACCCAGCGCCCCCCTGGCCGCCCAGGCTTTAGACCACCTCTGGGCCCATAACATCATCATGCTCTCAGATCCCTTTTACCCTCCCCCCACCCCCTCTTAGTGTATCCTTTGTATAACATGTATAACTTATTATGGCTGTTTCTCCTCCCAGGTGTGTTCCCGCCCAGTGCCTCCCTGGCAGCGCAGGCCCTGGACCACCTCCGGGCCCATGACGTGGTCAGAAACCTCTTACCCCTTCCACCAACCCCTTTTGATGTATCCTATAATTATACCCCTCCCACACTCTCTCTTGGTGTATCCTATGTATAATATCAACATGTATAACATATTGTGGCTGTTTCTTCCCCCAGGTGTGTTCCTGCCCAGCGCCCCCCTGGCAGCCCAGGCCCTGGACCATCTCTGGGCCCATGACATCATCAGGATCTCAGACCCCTCATATCAGACCCTCCCCCCTTACCCCCTATTAGTGTATCCTATGTATAATGTTAACATGTTTAATTTATTGTGGCTGATCTTTTTCCCAGGTGTGTTCCCACCCAGTGCCCCCCTGGCGGCACAGGCCCTGGACCACCTCCGGGCCCATGACGTGGTCAGGCTGGAGACGCTGCCCACTGTGGAGGAGCCAAGGGCCATAGACCGACTCATCAAATGTGAGTATTAAGTGAAACCTTAAAGATGTACACGGGAAGAATTTGAACTCATACATTCGACAGGCTCGGGCTTGTCTGAAACCACTTCCTCTAAAACGTGTCAAGGAGGGTAAGTCTTACTCCACCATTATCCCTGAAAAATCATAGTATTACAATCTGACTTATTGCACACGCAGTGTTTATTGTACTATTGCTACTATTTTACTCCTACTTTCTAAGTTTCCCTACGCCTTCTGGGGTGTCAAGAAGTGTTGATCAGAGTGTGTTAACTATATTGTTCCACCAAAGTCCGTGTAGCTCATAATACTTTTAAGACCCTCAACTTTGGCGGCGTCTTAATGTGTCTACACTCCATGTAAGCACCAATTTAATGGGCGCGTCTTTCCGCAGTTCTCCTGACTCTGGCCATATGCATGTGTGGTGCGACCTGAAAGATTGGTTTCCCCTAAATCTAGTAGAACAAAGGTTGGTTTGTGTGTAATCTCTGCACTTATGCAAATGGCGCTTGGTAGCTATAGCACTCAGCCAAGCGAGTAGCTCATCCATCTATCAACAGCCGAGCAAGGATGACCTCGAACTCTTGGAATCTTACTCCGACTAAGGGCAAGCGCAGCCTAAGGCTTAAGCTCCGTGTAAGTTACATTTACTTCAATAGTTCATTCTCTTTTGCTAAAGATATTTAAAAGATAATTTGTAATAGCCTGTTTTTGTTACCGCCTACCCACCGCATCCCGTAGCGTTGGGTGGGTTTTGTAGCGTTTTTCAGTTTCATTTAATTTACAGTTGTCACACACTCACGCACTCTATATATATCCGATCTATATTCAGCCAACCACAAGTCCCAAAGTAGTTGATCGCGAACCAGTGGTCATCTTGGACGATGACGGTCAAAAGGGGGAAGAAAAGAAAGCCGTGGACTGCAACCAGGAAACAAGTCCCAGCCAGGCACCCACATGTCCCAAAGTTCAGTTCTCTGATCAGGAACCAATGGTCATCGAACCGATGGTCATCTCGGATGATAATCGTCCAATTGCCACCCATGTTCAGCCCCCCGCGGGAGCGGGAGCTCAATATGAAAAGAAAGCCGAATGCAACCCGGAAACCAGTCCAAGGTGAGTCTGCCTTTACCCTAAATCAGTTAAACTTTGAGCCAAATGTCCCATATGTATATATCTGTTTACGGCTGTATAACATTCGTTATAAATGCAAAAATTAATAAACATTGATTAATTAATTTATTAACGTTTCTTAATGTAAAAATTCTAATCCCTGAATGTGCTCCTCAATTCTTACAATTAAGTAGGCACCTTTCCCCCCCCCCTTCGTTTTTTTTTTTAAATCTCTGGATGCTTCTCCTTGTTTTACCCCTTCGCTTCGTCATTTTTACCTTCAGTTGCAACCTTGGCAATCCGTTGACGTCCCCAACCACCAATTGCAGGCGGCCGTATAAGACGTGCAATTTGACGGAGGACGAGGCAGAGAGTACCATTCTTGAGATTGGAGCCTTAGCAGAAAGACTTGTCCCCGGGGAGGGCAATTTTTTCGCTACAAATTTTCGGCGTTATTTTTTATTCAAGCAACAATTCAAATCTGTTAATAATTCCTAATCTTGTAAATCATATCGAACGACCAAACAATTATTATATCATATTCCTTTTATTTTATCGAGCGCATCTAACTCATATTCTGTAATAAAAAAAGTTATTTACCCAAAACAAATTCGTATATGTTGTTCCGTCACCATAATTTCGTGTACACGTACGCCCTCCAGTTTTAGTGGCTTTGTGCAGAAACCTATTATTCTATATTAATCCTTTTTCTTATTCAAGGGTCTCTTAGTCACCTTCTGTAGTAAAAATGTCATTTAAAAATGTCATTCAAGGGTCCCAATGGTTCAAAACGGTGCCATGTGGGCCCTCTTTGCACCATAGGGAATCGGTTGTAAACATTAGCTTTTCTCTAAATATATTCATTTCCTACATATGAAACTCACAACATATAGAAAGAAGCATGTCATAACATGCATGGTCATATCAAAATTTCATAAATAGGTTTATTTTGGACATAATCGGCTTGGGTTTTTTGCCCTGGTCTATTGTCGGCACTCAGGGCACCGGGTGCCGGGAGTGACCAATTTGAATCACCCGACGCGTGTCCGGCCCCCGATAACGCGGCACTTCTGTGGTGTAAGACTCCAGTAGGCTCACGTCACACAGGACGCCGCGCGTGGCGGGTGGTTCCACACTGGGGGGCGGTTCTCATTACAGGCCCGTTCTCTGACCCCCCCTGCCGGGCCTTCTGACCGGCCGGGCCTGGGGGGGGGGGGGGGGGGGGGGGGCCGACATCAGACTGGAGGGGTGTAAACAATCGACATACTTCACTTATCAACCCTTTTTTTCATAATTTCCAGGGTATGAGGGTTATCTATATGTTATCCCCAATATTTAGGTAGCTCTGTTTATAAATCAATACTTGATAAGGAAATGATTGGGTCTGACAGCTGGTTCTTCTATAGCCTATAGAGGAACCACATCCTGTTTTTCAATAATTGCATTTTGGACAAATTTTTTTTGCCAACGTCAGAGATTAGGCTATAAAACGTCACTAAACAAGTGAAAATGGAGATTAGAAAATTAATATACCTGCTCCAAACGATTGTCATAGGTTTTTATATATATCTTCAATACACCATTGCAATATGCTATTTATAGTCAGATTAACCAAAAAAGCTTTTAAAAATACTGTGAAACAATAACATACATGCAAAAAAAAGGCTCTGTGGCAATTGGGATGCATAAATTTGTGCATTTTATATGAAGCGCTGCGTATTATCTTACATATTTAAAGTCTACTTTTTCTTATACAGAATTTTCCAAGGAACACGTTGGTCACTCATAGTCCATTTCCCCCCCGTGATTTCCCCCGTCACCAGAAATCCATCGGCGTCAATGCCTTGGAAAAATCCACGTGCACACGACTGGGGGATTTCGAAGTCGTTTTCTTCAGCTATTAGAGCTACCAAGTTTGAGTAATTGAGAGCAACACATGGTATACAAGTTTTGGCATTTTATTACTTAAGAGACATGGTTATATGCGAGTAGGAGCGAGCAAAAGTGAGTAGATGCGAGTAAATATGAGTCCTAAGTCTAAGTGTTCACTATGAGGCGGTATTGGCCGTCCTGGCCGTGGTGCCGTCTCTGTCCCGATTTATGGGGCCAAGGGCCGCCGCGAGGTGGGCTGGGACAGAGGTAAGGCGCTCAGGTGGTACATAGGCTGAGAGGCCAGAGCGCCCCGCCCCCGACGTTCCGTGATGGCACAGCTCCTCCAGGGTGCTCCCGGCCTGTGCGGCGACACACGCAGCCCCCCGGCGGAGGGAGTGCATGGTCACACGAGCAGCATGGGGGCTGCCCACACGTGTTAGGGCCTCCCCCATCACTGCCACTAGTGGGGGAGCTGTGAGGGGGCGTGGTCCCGGCAGTAGGAAGGCCGGGGCTGTTGGTGGAGTAGGGACCTGGTCGCAGGCGAGCTTCCATGCTGAGACTGGGCAGTATGGGGAGTGAGGTACGGCATAGACGATGAGGGCAGTAGCCTGGGAGCGGGCTCAATTTGCAATTAAGCCCAATTACCTTAAGTAGATCCCGTTGGTCACTCTGACTCATAGTCAATTTCCCCCGTTATCAGATATCCATCGGCGTCAATGCCTTGGAAATATCCACGTGCACACGCCTGGGGGATTTCGCCGTCCTTCTCTTCAGCTATTACAGCTGCCGGCGCCTGCCCAGTCCGCAGCGCTTCAACCGTCAGGTTGTCAAAGTGCCGCTTAAGCCTCTCCTTGACGTCGTGATTACCAATGTCCTGAAGGTTCATAAGGAGAAAGCGCGCCCACTGGGTGTCCCGGTCATCCTCCACCTCCTCTTCTTCGGACTGGAGGGGGTCAGAAAAGGTGTCACATCCCGAAGAAGTGCGCCGGCTGGTTGACGGGGAAGCCCCCCGGCAGCAATGGTCGTTGGTGGGGGCTAGTTGCCCGAGCATGGCCTCTAGCCGGTCGAAACGGTCGTGCAGTGATGTGAACTGAGCTGTTGTTGATTCCCTCACTGAGTCAATCGAGGCAGCGTTGATTGCCACTGTGCTCCTCTTCCTCTTCCTCTTAGGGATTTGAGCAGAGAGGCCGTTATGCGGTTCAGTTTCCCCTTGGTTTGGGGTTGAAGGTGCGTTTGTAGACATGTTGATGAGTCGGGAGCTAGTTCGTGTGTCGTAGGCGGTGGTCAGTGTCTAACTGATTAGCCCTCATCCCCCAGCCCCCCCTGGGTTAGCTAGGGTCATCCTCCCACAACGGGGCCCGTCCCTCCCGCTCCTGGGGGGGGGGGGGGGGGGGGGGGCACTGACTCTTTGAAGGTTGTCCCCACTGCCAAAATTACCGCTCCTGAATTAGGTCCCCCTAATTTTGGGGACCACAGATCACCGCCCTCCAAAATACGAGTGTGTCAATACCAGAAAATATACATAAATAACCAAAATTTTTACGTTCCCCGCCCCCGCTTGGTGGTTCCATTTTGCAGTGGTTACCTTTTCAAACCCAAGGTACTGCACTTAGAAACGGAGCCACCTACACATTGGGTATATCATATCGAAAACCATCATACTAAAGAAATTGAGAAAATATTATGAAAATAGGATAAATTAGTGAAATATTTTGACTGTTGACACCCCTCCAGTATGTTGTCGGGGGTCCCCCCTGGTCTAGCTGGCCACAGGGCTGGCAGGGGGGTCAGTAGCCGGCCCTGTTAATGAGACCCGGCCCTGGAGTATGGAACCACCCGCCACGCGCGGCCTCTGTGTGACGTCAGTTTACTCGACTCTATGCCTTCAGGGCTTCGGCTTTGGCTGTGTCATCCCCGAGGTCTGTTTTTGTTTTATTGTATACAATAACCCAGGAAAATATCCTATTAACCCATGAAGAGGGGATTAAAGCGGGGGAAAAAAATTTGGATTATGTTCTTGCAGGGAAATAACGCTGACCATATGCATTAGCCCAAATTTGCTAGCGGGAAAGGACACTGATGAATTCGAACGTATAGGCGCTACGAAGTTGGTATAGAATAAATTAAAATAATTATCCTTGAGCTATTCATCCTGTTGGTGATTAGCTACCAACTCACTGTATATCTCTATGATCATGAGTTACATCGATCGCAACCCTGCTCCACTCACCAGGGCACATTTTTTCACGTAACCGACAACGTGACCCTCAGTTTCGGAGCATGTGTTGCATCTTCTCATCAACAGGCCTAGGGTGCAGGCACATTGCGTTCGTTTCAACTTGAATGTACTCGACCTAGCGCCCATTCACACATAAAACTTAGAGAAGAAACATCTGAGTCATGTCGACCCCATCTTCACGAGTCAAGGCTCCTGCGCCGTTACCACTCTGTCAGTTAGACCGGGAGGGAGGGACAGAGCCCTGCATGATGGAGGATGTGTCGACCCCTCCTCTGGAAACCATCGAAAGTCCACAGTCACCGGGACCCTCTCGGGAGGTCAATCCTCCCGCGACAATCACTAAAGATTGTGCTGACACTAGGCCTCCTTTGAAAAGACATCGCGTAACCGTTCATCCATACTGTCGCGCAATGAGCACCACTACCGTGTATGATCGTCGGCAGTCTGTTCCCCTGGCCCGGGCTTCCCTCTCTCCGCTCGTGCTGCGGGCATTATCTAGTCAGCTGGGAGCCCATACCCAAAAGAGTGGCCACCCATCACCCCCTCCATCCAAGTGAGGTAAGAAAGAAACCCTTTTTTTTTTTCAGCAACATCCCTGTAAAGCGTGTACATGTTTCTTTTAATTATCTAATAAACCGTTTCATCATTCCTTTTCTGGTATACTTGCATTTTCAATAACCTTCTAATTATTGATCGGGTGCTAACTTTTTATCCTAATTACATCTTTTCCCGGTACCGAGCAGTCTGTGCCAGAATCGACTTTCCTTCTCCGTCTAGTCCTAATCACCTTCTATTTAATGATTTCAGTGGCGCCCGTCCTCTGAGATAGCGCTTCATGGTCAGGGCTTCCGAATTGATCAGAATATCTAGTTCTTCTGAACCTGGCTGGTCCTCGTCGACATCGCTTTGCAATTGTTCCTTTGGTCGCTACCTGGTGGATCCGGGCCAAGGGCGGATCCCGGAATATGTACAGGTGGGGGGGGGGGGTGAAGTTCCCCCTTCCCCTCCCCCCCCCCCCTGTCATCGGCCCTTTATCATCAGTTCTCGGTGGTACATTTCAATTCATTTACCTCATCAACTCTCTCAACATATGTCATAGTACTAGTGTAAACAATTTATCGTAATAAAAGAAAGTATTCTCGCGATTTAGTGCCTTTTATCATTGTTTTCTCATCAATCACTGCATTGATTTGTGCATAATACTGTGAAGTGTTTACCTAGTAATAAGAGTGCTATTTTAAATTATCTTTGATTAATTATCGGCTCATGGGTTGTGTAAAGGGCAACCAAGTGGATTCCTGCAACACTTCCAGCATGATAAGCCTACAAAAATTAACCTCGGTTGGCTAAAGAGAGGTAATCGAGTGTAATTGATTGTTAAAGGAATTGTCTTATCATCAAGGAATTCAAGTGAAACACTAACTTTATGGAAAAGGTGTTTATAAAAGTTCAATTTCAAGTACAAAGATTCAGAATATTATGCTTACATCCTGACATATTAAATCATATTATTAAACGCTAAGAGTCTTTAGGCATTACTGTAGACTAAATGTTTTAAGAACAATATACATATTCCATTCCATATATACCTTTCGACTTCATCAACGTTGTCATTTGCAGTAAATAGTGCCATCTTGTGTTAACTTTGCCGATAGCGTTAACCTTAATTACGTGACCCAAATTAGCGTTATCTTTCAAGTACTTGAAGTCTGAGCCATCTAGTGAGTAAATGAAATGCTAGCTAGCGTATACTTAACAGAATCACCGCCTGTTGATAACTAGAAATTTCTTCACAATTATTGATTAGCCATGAATTTTGACTCATTCTATAAGACAAAGCACCTGCCGGGCTGAACGATATTGTAATCAATATATTAGAATTCAGGGTTCATTTTCCTGACTTGTCTATGGCGATATGGCGAATATTATTCAAGTCCTATATGCTATTACTTCATCGAGCCCACATCAGATGGGGGGTTCCTACCAAACGTTAACGACTTACAATACAACAATACAATACAATTATTTATTCACAGCCCTAATTCAGGCAAAGGAAAGAGATCGTTTAGCCGATATATAGTTACTTGGAATCCCCGATTAAGAATAGAAAGATCTAGATCTCGAGTCAGCTAGCTACTCGATGATAACACTAAAGACTATGAAACAGATCAATTTTCAAAAGGGGGGGGAGGGGCGTGCTATTTTGGAAATCTCCTCCCGCACCATAAAATAATTAAGTGTAATGGTTATCCAGAGTATCCCTTTGATGGGGATTGAATACATATAGTGACATGGCTTGGGCAGCGTAGTTATTTTGAGGTAGCACCTTGAGACTAAAATACTTTTAACATGTCGACTAAGTTGTTTAGAGCTGAGATTCTACGCCCCGAGAGGTGTACCTTGCCGCACTACCCATAGTTGCATTGTAGACAAAGTATTCGTCCCTGGATACTGCCATTCCTATACAGCGGAGGTGGTTGAGCAGCAGGGGAGGGGATGCATCGCAGGCTAGTGCATTTCATGCTTTTCCCTTAGGCTTCAGGCCTGCGCTCTTCTCTGGCATGGAGCCGCATGCTTTTGTTTTTAGAGGATTTAGTTTTTTTTTTGTTTTGTGGTCCAGCTTTTCTGCCACGTTCTTGTCTGAATTTGGCCATCATAATGCTGCAAAATTAATTCTGTCAAATTGTATAATGTTGCATGGTTTTGAGCTCAGAAGAGCGCTTCCATGGTTAGGGCATTTTCACGTCACAGGCATGTGTGAGTAAGAGATATGTACATCGGTATCTCTTTGGCAAGGGATTGGCAGTTGAATAAGTAATGAAACTGATGGGACAGGAAATGACAGGTTTGACACCGGGACACGCCTCTATGATGACTGCGTCCAGCTGTTGGCCATCTGAGGCGGCGCATTTCAACTAGCTTCTGTGTCAGGTCCCTCATGGGAGTACCGCGGCCCACTTCTTGACACGTGACGTAACAGGCCTCAAACGGGGCGGCGGTCATGGTGTCGCTCATACTCCTAGGACGTAACTTATGGTAACTTATGGTGTCGCTGAAACCCCTGGGACATACGTAACTTACGGTAAAAGTCTTGCCTCATCGATAAAAGATCGCTTCCGCCAGATCATGTGTCCACAGGAGAGCCAGCCGGGATGTATAAATACGGCGTGGCATATGGCTATAGATCACTGGAAAACCTGCTGCCACCATGAACGCATCAAATGACTGTCCTGACTCTGTCCTGTCCAACGGTGACCCGAGTATCAGCCCGTGCAGGATGATCACCAGCAGCCCAAAATTGGGTGGCGCGCAAATAACAGATCTTGATCTGTCTTCGGATGATTCCCTGTTCCCCATGGATGTGTTTCACGTGAGCAATATTTTTGACGAGAACCTGGAAGCGTCTGACTCTTCACGCACCTCCGCCATTTCAAAACCAACCATGGCCGATGTGTTGGCTAAGATGGATCGCCTGGAGGCGGAGTGCCGAAAGGTCGAGTGTGAAGCGTCTGCGGTAAGAGCAACGGCCGAAAAGTTCGCCAGTATGCAGCAAGCCAAGCCTGCGCCTGCCGAAACATCCTTGGCATACGAACCGAAGCCGAGTAATGCTATAGCTGTAAGTTGCGAAATATGTTTCAACGGCTCCTTATATTATAAAACTGTACATATTAAACATAGTCTTGGTTTATCAATTATCGACATATCATTTAGTAAGTAATCGAATTCCATCTTAAATATATTTACAATTCACTGCTTAATGCTTGGTTTCTTTTGTTGTTTCTAGTATTCTGTTCGTTCCGCTTACAAGGGCAGGTGCAGGGAAAACGCTGGCTTCACGCTTACTGCTGGGTAGGTTTATGAATTCGAAGATCATATAAGGTGATAACGATCGATGTGTATAGTGGAGACCTTAATATTGTTTTCCCTTAATATTGTAATCTAATTGTAGTGATAGAGCACGTGCACCCCAAGCGATGCCGTTCATGACTATAATACATATGATTATATTCCTACATTCAGGGCGGGGATGAACCATCCTCAAAACGCTGCGGTTATCCAGGATTTGGTTAATAACGTCAGCACCGGCGAAGATGCCCCCAGACCCGAGGTATTAGGTAAGTCTGATCGGTAGCAAGTTTCCCTGTTAACTAATTACCTGTACAGGTACATGAGTGGATGGATCACGCTCCTCCTAGTCATCTTGACTTAATACCTAAAGTCAGGTTATCGGAAAAAGTGTTGATATACCTATGTAAATGTTATAATTATGATGTAACTGTACTACTCGCTTGGCTTATGCGTGTCCATAATTGTCTATTAAATGAAAGATGACTTGGAGAGTTAATACAGGTTTAATCCATAATTTATTAATAAAGGCTAACTCCCGGAGGAGATATTGTTATTACAAATAGGAAATGTAGAACTAATATCATATACATTGAGTGTTGCAAATGTAAAGTGTCACAATATAAAGTATGACAACATAAGGTATTACAAAATATAAAGGGTCACAACAAATGTGACAGTGGCGGTCTCTCTTCATAAAAAGTCCTATCACAGTGTTTTCACACCTCTGAGTGTGTATCACAAAGAAGAAAGCTTAGGGCTAATACGCTTTGACACTAATTAAAAACCTGGTAGAATAATTCCATACAATGTCAAAGTATTTCATATATATTTCCTCTACCATTCCTATAGAACGTTTTTGTCCTTTCCCGTGCTTTGATTTAACATGTAAGAACCCCTTATATCCTTTCTCAAGTAGTGGCTTGAATTGTAAGCTGATTTCAAATCATTATTTATATAGTCGCTACCCAGACGTATTTCCGCACTCAGCAAACCAGGGCGAGGCGAGAGCGGGCCGGGGAGATCGAGGAGAAAAACAGAAAGGCCAACCTCCGTCACCATATAACCCAGGTAAATCAATTTTGGTCGAAAGAGAATGCGCGCTCGTGCAGGCATTATTTCGTGAAGCCCCGATCCTATTAAGCATGTACTTTTCTTATAGTTGCCATCTCACAATTGAACTTACACTTATTATTAGATCTAGAGTGACCAATTAATATTGCAACCCTTGTTAATACTGAGTTGCACTATGCTATTTAAATTCCAGCAAGTAAGATCCAATGCTAAACAACTTCTTTGTGTTTGATGTTGTTGGCCAAGTATGTCTTAACTATATTATATATTTAATAACTTTGCAGAAGATACAAAGACGGCGTGTCGCACTGGACGAGCTTGTTCATCAGGAGTGGGACGAGGATAGGAGGTCGGCCATGAGGGCCGTCCTCACACCAGACTATACAAGTGATGAGGATCGCGTCCTTGGTGAACACTCCCCGCGATACCACCGCGTAATCAAAACCCTGGTGTGGGAAAGTGACGCCCTCAGATCCTCTAAAGCGCACCTAGACGACAAAGAGCACTCTGTCACCACCACACGTCAGCAGTCCGTCCGATTAGCTGTGGAGCGCTCGCCGACCTGCGACCCAGCACCAGAACGCCAACAGCCTCCTCCCGGCGCCCCAGACTGGGCAGTGAAGCCTGCGTATCGGTGTGGGGGAGGCGAGGCCTAACACCCCAGCTGCCCAGACATTATCCCCGCCAGTCAGCCATTTTGCCATAATTTGTTCAATTCGTTATAAAAACTGTTCTCCAAAGTACTTGGCACTTCTTGTTTTCACTTCGATCTCATTATTTACCCCTGCCTGCTAAGCAGGGTTGTTTAAATGTAAAACTGACTTTTTAAAAATATATCGGTACAATCTAGGTACACTGTATAGGTTACCAATATAAAGGCATTTAAAATGTTTCACATCATCACTCCATTATGATCGTAAAACCACAATTAACAAGACTAATAGGACTAGCTTGATGACATGATTTTTTCCTTGACTAGAATGTATATAATAATGAAATAGAATAGAGCACACTTTAAATTACGAGTAAAGAGTAACTTCTATCTCAAAAGATGACTATATTTGTAAATATAAATATCACATGACTCTAGCCGACTACCATGATTTAGGAATAAACTTCCAATTGGATCCTCTGTCGGTCTTTAGATATATTATAAGAAGTGCTACGTGGTAGATACAGCACGAGTGTGTGTCTGTACGCGATATAATCACGAGGTGCTAGCCGAGTGATTATATCAAGTGCAGACACACACGAGTGTTGTATCTAACATAAACCACGGGACATTCTTTGGCATTTATCATCATAACTTTTGAAATCTTCATTGAATCATCCAACAATATGGAGTGACTTGCAGTCAGGAATCTTGTGAGGATAACCCATATGTCAAATCTTTAATTTCTAGAAGGTTTCTATTTTTTATGATTTAATGGAAAGTAAAAGTGGTTCATTCCCATTACTTTTATTTTTCAATAAATCATACAAAATTGAAATCTACTAGACAAAAGATATGTGACACATGGGCTATGTTCAGAAGGTTCCTAGCAACATCTACTCGCTTACTGTTCACATTTATAATGAAATTAAAAAACTTAGATGCAAACGTGTAAAAATAAGGGCCACATCCCCTGTGGCAGCAAGGTGTACGCTATGAGATTATACCGTTCCACTTCACTGAACTCACCAATACGTGATATATTCACAGCCTAGATCCTTTGTTCTCCCCGTCAACCGTGGTTTATATAAAAGTAAAATAGCATGACAATTAGGTACAGTGTACCAGCTGTACCAGAGACCGAGTACTAGTAAACATTTCAACAATTCAATTGCAACCTGCACACGACAACCTATATATGTAAATTGTAATAGATATAGCCCAGTCGGCTGCACACCATACACGTACGTGCTGTGCACGTG
>CAKZFK010000246.1:0-5000 GCA_936440205.1 Lepidonotus clava | reverse complement strand
TCCTTAACCGGGGATCCCCGAGACTCCGTCCGTAGACCACCTCGTAGGGCAGGTCCTGAGCTTCGATTCGAGCCCAAGATCAGCCCTGTGGGTCGAGCGGTTGAGGCGCTGTGCTCGTTGCGGCTCCGTCCACACCCCTCGTGCGTGCACAGAAAGTGAGGAAAAGGGCTGACGGACAAAACGGGCCTTCCGGGGCCTGTATCTCCTCAACCGGCGATCGCAGGGACTCCGTTCGAAGTTCGCCTTGTAGGTCAGGTGCTGAACTTCGATTCGAGCCCCAGATCAGCCCCGTGGGAGGCCCGGGTGAGGCACAGTGCTGAATGCGGCTCCGTCCACGCCCCTTGTGGACGGAGCCGCATCGCTAATATCTCTGGATCCGCAAGTCGCGTCGACTCAAACGAGAGTGCGTTTCGAAGGGGAGAGTCTGGGCTTCGATTCGAGCCCCGGCACGCCTCCGCCGGACGTCCGGTCGATGCGGGGCTCTCATTTAAGCGACGAAAAAGGGTAAAAACGGCCTTCCGGGGCCCGTACCTCGAGAGCGGGGAATTCCAGGGATTCCCCGTCGAGTGCATCTTGTAGAGGAGGTCCTGGGCTTCGATTCGAGCCCGAGATCACCTCCGTAGGACGATCGGTCGAGGCGCGGTGCTCATTGCGGCTCCGTCCACACCCCTCGTGCGAGACGGTAGCGGCTACGGGCCAAACTCACTTTGTCAGGATGGTAGCGGCTACGCGTCCGTCAGGATCGCTAAACCAAGCCAGAGGACGGCGGCGGTTTCAGTCGAAAAATTTCTAAGTCCGAAATTTCCGGTTTTCGTCCCCTCAGGCGTCTCCTCCTAGCCCGACGGGCCTGAAATTTCGCCTATGGGGGCCAACTCGGCCTGCCGCATCTTTTTGTCGGGCTGATGGTAGCGGCTACGGGCGCTCCTAACGGCACTTTCTGTGCACGCATGCCGGAAAGCCCTGGGAAATCCCTCGATATCTCTGGAACCGCAAGTCGCGTCGACTCAAACGAGAGTGCGTTTCGAAGGGGAGAGTCTGGGCTTCGATTCGAGCCCCGGCACGCCTCCGCCGGACGTCCGGTCGATGCGGGGCTCTCATTTAAGCGACGAAAAAGGGTAAAAACGGCCTTCCGGGGCCCGTACCTCGAGAGCGGGGAATTCCAGGGATTCCCCGTTGAGTGCATCTTGTAGAGGAGGTCCTGGGCTTCGATTCGAGCCCGAGATCAACTCCGTAGGACGAGCGGTCGAGGCGCGGTGCTCATTGCGGCTCCGTCCACACCCCTCGTGCGTGCACAGAAAGTGAAACGGCCGCCGTCCAGGATGGTAGCGGCTACGCTTCTGTCAGGATCGCTAAACCAAGCCAGAGGACGGCGGCGGTTTCAGTCGAAAAATTTCTAAGTCCGAAATTTCCGGTTTTCGTCCTCTCAGGCGTCTCCTCCTAGCCCGACGGGCCTGAAACTTTGCCTATGGGGGCCAACTCGGCCTGCCGCATCTTTTTGTCGGGCTGATGGTAGCGGCTACGGGCGCTCCTAACGGCACTTTCTGTGCACGCATGCCGGAAAGCCCTGGGAAATCCCTCGATATCTCTGGAACCGCAAGTCGCATCGACTCAAACGAGAGTGCGTTTCGAAGGGGAGAGTCTGGGCTTCGATTCGAGCCCCGGCACGCCTCCGCCGGACGTCCGGTCGATGCGGGGCTCTCATTTAAGCGACGAAAAAGGGTAAAAACGGCCTTCCGGGGCCCGTACCTCGAGAGCGGGGAATTCCAGGGATTCCCCGTCGAGTGCATCTTGTAGAGGAGGTCCTGGGCTTCGATTCGAGCCCGAGATCACCTCCGTAGGACGATCGGTCGAGGCGCGGTGCTCATTGCGGCTCCGTCCACACCCCTCGTGCGAGACGGTAGCGGCTACGGGCCAAACTCACTTTGTCAGGATGGTAGCGGCTACGCGTCCGTCAGGATCGCTAAACCAAGCCAGAGGACGGCGGCGGTTTCAGTCGAAAAATTTCTAAGTCCGAAATTTCCGGTTTTCGTCCCCTCAGGCGTCTCCTCCTAGCCCGACGGGCCTGAAATTTCGCCTATGGGGGCCAACTCGGCCTGCCGCATCTTTTTGTCGGGCTGATGGTAGCGGCTACGGGCGCTCCTAACGGCACTTTCTGTGCACGCATGCCGGAAAGCCCCGGGAAATCCCTCGATATCTCTGGAACCGCAAGTCGCGTCGACTCAAACGAGAGTGCGTTTCGAAGGGGAGAGTCTGGGCTTCGATTCGAGCCCCGGCACGCCTCCGCCGGACGTCCGGTCGATGCGGGGCTCTCATTTAAGCGACGAAAAAGGGTAAAAACGGCCTTCCGAGGCCCGTACCTCGAGAGCGGGGAATTCCAGGGATTCCCCTTCGAGTGCATCTTGTAGAGGAGGTCCTGGGCTTCGATTCGAGCCCAAGATCACCTCCGTAGGACGAGCGGTCGAGGCGCGGTGCTCATTTCCCCGCCCGTGCGTGCACAGAAAGTGCGAAACGCTAAACCAAGCCAGAGGACGGCGGCCGTCTCACTCGATCGCTAAACCAAGCCAGAGGACGGCGGCGGTTTCACTCGAAAAATTTCAAAGTCCAACATTTTTGGGTTTTCGGCCCCTCAGGCCGTTTTGCCCCGGTGCTCGTTGCGGCTCGTGCGAGACGGTAGCGGCGACGGGCCAAACTCACTTTGTCAGGATGGTAGCGGCTACGCGTCCGTCAGGATCGCTAAACCAAGCCAGAGGACGGCGGCGGTTTCAGTCGAAAAATTTCTAAGTCCGAAATTTCCGGTTTTCGTCCTCTCAGGCGTCTCCTCCTAGCCCGACGGGCCTGAAACTTCGCCTATGGGGGCCAACTCGGCCTGCCGCATCTTTTTGTCGGGCTGATGGTAGCGGCTACGGGCGCTCCTAACGGCACTTTCTGTGCACGCATGCCGGAAAGCCCTGGGAAATCCCTCGATATCTCTGGAACCGCAAGTCGCGTCGACTCAAACGAGAGTGCGTTTCGAAGGGGAGAGTCTGGGCTTCGATTCGAGCCCCGGCACGCCTCCGCCGGACGTCCGGTCGATGCGGGGCTCTCATTTAAGCGACGAAAAAGGGTAAAAACGGCCTTCCGAGGCCCGTACCTCGAGAGCGGGGAATTCCAGGGATTCCCTTTCGAGTGCATCTTGTAGAGGAGGTCCTGGGCTTCGATTCGAGCCCAAGATCACCTCCGTAGGACGAGCGGTCGAGGCGCGGTGCTCATTTCCCCGCCCGTGCGTGCACAGAAAGTGCGAAACGCTAAACCAAGCCAGAGGACGGCGGCCGTCTCACTCGATCGCTAAACCAAGCCAGAGGACGGCGGCGGTTTCACTCGAAAAATTTCAAAGTCCAACATTTTTGGGTTTTCGGCCCCTCAGGCCGTTTTGCCCCGGTGCTCGTTGCGGCTCGTGCGAGACGGTAGCGGCGACGGGCCAAACTCACTTTGTCAGGATGGTAGCGGCTACGCGTCCGTCAGGATCGCTAAACCAAGCCAGAGGACGGCGGCGGTTTCAGTCGAAAAATTTCTAAGTCCGAAATTTCCGGTTTTCGTCCTCTCAGGCGTCTCCTCCTAGCCCGACGGGCCTGAAATTTCACCTAGAGGGCCTACTCACCCTGCCGCATCTTTTTGTCGGGCTGAGGTTAGTGGCTGCGATCGCTCCTAGGGGGCGCTTTTGGCTTCCGAAGATTTCAAGGGCCCGGAATCGCCGGAATCGCCAAAATCGCCGAGGATTCCAATACCTACAAAGATGCGCCTAAAGGTCCCCTACACCATGCAAAAAGAACGGAGTCGATCCGTCGAGCGGTTAACGAATGAGAGCCCGAAAACCGCCGTTTTTCCCCGTGACGCGGGTCAGAAAACCTCACTGCGTTTCCCTTATATAGGGGGGTGTCCTCAGCCGCAGCTCTCAAAAATTTTCTAAGTCCAAAAACGCGCTGGGGCAGGCGTTTGGGCTGCGCGCGTCGCAACCGCTCGCGGGCAGCGACGCGAGACTTGGGAACTAGGCCCTTCTCGAGCTGCCGGACGCGCTGGCGAGGTCCGCCGGAGGCCTGGGTCGAGCGTTTGGCCGCGGCGGGGAGGACAGAAACGCGCTGGGGCAGGCGTTCGGGCTGCGCGCGTCGCTACGGCTCGACGCAGCGACGCGAGACTTGGGAACTAGGCCCTTCTCGAGCTGCCGGACGCGCTGGCGAGGTCCGCCGGAGGCCTGGGTCGAGCGTTTGGCCGCGGCGGGAGGACAGAAACGCGCTGGGGCAGGCGTTCGGGCTGCGCGCGCCGCTACGGCTCGCCGCAGCGACGCGAGACTTGGGAAGTGAATCCGCGGCCGTCCGCCGGCCTGGCGTAACGATCCGTCGACGCTCGACGCAGGCTCTGGCCTGCGGCGGGAGAAGGTATGGTGAAACGGCGGCGCCGGCGAGAGGCTGCCGAGCAGGGTTTGGTGAAACGGCGGCGCCGGCGAGAGGCTGCCGAGCAGGGTTTGGTGAAACGGCCGCGCCGGCGAGAGGCTGCCTAGCAGGTTTTGGGGCTCAGACGCAGGATTTGGGCCGGTTTCGAGGTAGCCGCGAGACCGCCGACGCCGTACGCAGGCTCTGGCCTGCGGCGGGAGAAGGTGTGGTGAAACGGCGGCGCCGGCGAGAGGCTGCCGAGCAGGGTTCGGTGAAACGGCGGCGCCGGCGAGAGGCTGCCGAGCAGGGTTTGGTGAAACGGCCGCGCCGGCGAGAGGCTGCCTAGCAGGTTTTGGGGCTCAGACGCAGGATTTGGGCCGGTTTCGAGGTAGCCGCGAGACCGCCGACGCCGTACGCAGGCTCTGGCCTGCCGCGGGGGAGGGCGGGGGGTCGTGACGCGGGTCAGAAAACCTCACTGCGTCTCCCTTATATGAGGACCCGCCTGGGCCCGTGGCTTAGGGCTGCGGACTGCCTCCCTCGGGGTCTGGAGGGGGGAGGGCGGGGGGTCGTGACGCGGGTCAGAAAACCTCACTG
>CAKZFK010000245.1:0-5000 GCA_936440205.1 Lepidonotus clava | reverse complement strand
CCGGAAATTTCGGACTTAGAAATTTTTCGACTGAAACCGCCGCCGTCCTCTGGCTTGGTTTAGCGATCCTGACGGACGCGTAGCCGCTACCATCCTGACAAAGTGAGTTTGGCCCGTCGCCGCTACCGTCTCGCACGAGCCGCAACGAGCACCGGGGCAAAACGGCCTGAGGGGCCGAAAACCCAAAAATGTTGGACTTTGAAATTTTTCGAGTGAAACCGCCGCCGTCCTCTGGCTTGGTTTAGCGATCGAGTGAGACGGCCGCCGTCCTCTGGCTTGGTTTAGCGTTTCGCACTTTCTGTGCACGCACGGGCGGGGAAATGAGCACCGCGCCTCGACCGCTCGTCCTACGGAGGTGATCTTGGGCTCGAATCGAAGCCCAGGACCTCCTCTACAAGATGCACTCGAAAGGGAATCCCTGGAATTCCCCGCTCTCGAGGTACGGGCCTCGGAAGGCCGTTTTTACCCTTTTTCGTCGCTTAAATGAGAGCCCCGCATCGACCGGACGTCCGGCGGAGGCGTGCCGGGGCTCGAATCGAAGCCCAGACTCTCCCCTTCGAAACGCACTCTCGTTTGAGTCGACGCGACTTGCGGTTCCAGAGATATCGAGGGATTTCCCAGGGCTTTCCGGCATGCGTGCACAGAAAGTGCCGTTAGGAGCGCCCGTAGCCGCTACCATCAGCCCGACAAAAAGATGCGGCAGGCCGAGTTGGCCCCCATAGGCGAAGTTTCAGGCCCGTCGGGCTAGGAGGAGACGCCTGAGAGGACGAAAACCGGAAATTTCGGACTTAGAAATTTTTCGACTGAAACCGCCGCCGTCCTCTGGCTTGGTTTAGCGATCCTGACGGACGCGTAGCCGCTACCATCCTGACAAAGTGAGTTTGGCCCGTCGCCGCTACCGTCTCGCACGAGCCGCAACGAGCACCGGGGCAAAACGGCCTGAGGGGCCGAAAACCCAAAAATGTTGGACTTTGAAATTTTTCGAGTGAAACCGCCGCCGTCCTCTGGCTTGGTTTAGCGATCGAGTGAGACGGCCGCCGTCCTCTGGCTTGGTTTAGCGTTTCGCACTTTCTGTGCACGCACGGGCGGGGAAATGAGCACCGCGCCTCGACCGCTCGTCCTACGGAGGTGATCTTGGGCTCGAATCGAAGCCCAGGACCTCCTCTACAAGATGCACTCGAAGGGGAATCCCTGGAATTCCCCGCTCTCGAGGTACGGGCCTCGGAAGGCCGTTTTTACCCTTTTTCGTCGCTTAAATGAGAGCCCCGCATCGACCGGACGTCCGGCGGAGGCGTGCCGGGGCTCGAATCGAAGCCCAGACTCTCCCCTTCGAAACGCACTCTCGTTTGAGTCGACGCGACTTGCGGTTCCAGAGATATCGAGGGATTTCCCAGGGCTTTCCGGCATGCGTGCACAGAAAGTGCCGTTAGGAGCGCCCGTAGCCGCTACCATCAGCCCGACAAAAAGATGCGGCAGGCCGAGTTGGCCCCCATAGGCGAAATTTCAGGCCCGTCGGGCTAGGAGGAGACGCCTGAGGGGACGAAAACCGGAAATTTCGGACTTAGAAATTTTTCGACTGAAACCGCCGCCGTCCTCTGGCTTGGTTTAGCGATCCTGACGGACGCGTAGCCGCTACCATCCTGACAAAGTGAGTTTGGCCCGTAGCCGCTACCGTCTCGCACGAGGGGTGTGGACGGAGCCGCAATGAGCACCGCGCCTCGACCGATCGTCCTACGGAGGTGATCTCGGGCTCGAATCGAAGCCCAGGACCTCCTCTACAAGATGCACTCGACGGGGAATCCCTGGAATTCCCCGCTCTCGAGGTACGGGCCCCGGAAGGCCGTTTTTACCCTTTTTCGTCGCTTAAATGAGAGCCCCGCATCGACCGGACGTCCGGCGGAGGCGTGC
The DNA here is from genome assembly GCA_936440205.1 of Lepidonotus clava. Classification (NCBI taxonomy): domain Eukaryota; kingdom Metazoa; phylum Annelida; class Polychaeta; order Phyllodocida; family Polynoidae; genus Lepidonotus; species Lepidonotus clava. The sequence goes on along the minus strand of CAKZFK010000245.1, from coordinate 3,092 downwards.
CGGGGCTCGAATCGAAGCCCAGACTCTCCCCTTCGAAACGCACTCTCGTTTGAGTCGATGCGACTTGCGGTTCCAGAGATATCGAGGGATTTCCCAGGGCTTTCCGGCATGCGTGCACAGAAAGTGCCGTTAGGAGCGCCCGTAGCCGCTACCATCAGCCCGACAAAAAGATGCGGCAGGCCGAGTTGGCCCCCATAGGCAAAGTTTCAGGCCCGTCGGGCTAGGAGGAGACGCCTGAGAGGACGAAAACCGGAAATTTCGGACTTAGAAATTTTTCGACTGAAACCGCCGCCGTCCTCTGGCTTGGTTTAGCGATCCTGACAGAAGCGTAGCCGCTACCATCCTGGACGGCGGCCGTTTCACTTTCTGTGCACGCACGAGGGGTGTGGACGGAGCCGCAATGAGCACCGCGCCTCGACCGCTCGTCCTACGGAGTTGATCTCGGGCTCGAATCGAAGCCCAGGACCTCCTCTACAAGATGCACTCAACGGGGAATCCCTGGAATTCCCCGCTCTCGAGGTACGGGCCCCGGAAGGCCGTTTTTACCCTTTTTCGTCGCTTAAATGAGAGCCCCGCATCGACCGGACGTCCGGCGGAGGCGTGCCGGGGCTCGAATCGAAGCCCAGACTCTCCCCTTCGAAACGCACTCTCGTTTGAGTCGACGCGACTTGCGGTTCCAGAGATATCGAGGGATTTCCCAGGGCTTTCCGGCATGCGTGCACAGAAAGTGCCGTTAGGAGCGCCCGTAGCCGCTACCATCAGCCCGACAAAAAGATGCGGCAGGCCGAGTTGGCCCCCATAGGCGAAATTTCAGGCCCGTCGGGCTAGGAGGAGACGCCTGAGGGGACGAAAACCGGAAATTTCGGACTTAGAAATTTTTCGACTGAAACCGCCGCCGTCCTCTGGCTTGGTTTAGCGATCCTGACGGACGCGTAGCCGCTACCATCCTGACAAAGTGAGTTTGGCCCGTAGCCGCTACCGTCTCGCACGAGGGGTGTGGACGGAGCCGCAATGAGCACCGCGCCTCGACCGATCGTCCTACGGAGGTGATCTCGGGCTCGAATCGAAGCCCAGGACCTCCTCTACAAGATGCACTCGACGGGGAATCCCTGGAATTCCCCGCTCTCGAGGTACGGGCCCCGGAAGGCCGTTTTTACCCTTTTTCGTCGCTTAAATGAGAGCCCCGCATCGACCGGACGTCCGGCGGAGGCGTGCCGGGGCTCGAATCGAAGCCCAGACTCTCCCCTTCGAAACGCACTCTCGTTTGAGTCGACGCGACTTGCGGATCCAGAGATATTAGCGATGCGGCTCCGTCCACAAGGGGCGTGGACGGAGCCGCATTCAGCACTGTGCCTCACCCGGGCCTCCCACGGGGCTGATCTGGGGCTCGAATCGAAGTTCAGCACCTGACCTACAAGGCGAACTTCGAACGGAGTCCCTGCGATCGCCGGTTGAGGAGATACAGGCCCCGGAAGGCCCGTTTTGTCCGTCAGCCCTTTTCCTCACTTTCTGTGCACGCACGAGGGGTGTGGACGGAGCCGCAACGAGCACAGCGCCTCAACCGCTCGACCCACAGGGCTGATCTTGGGCTCGAATCGAAGCTCAGGACCTGCCCTACGAGGTGGTCTACGGACGGAGTCTCGGGGATCCCCGGTTAAGGAGACTCGGGCCCCTGACGGGCTATCGTGGGGTAAATCCCGCATAAGAATTAGGGACGGAGCTAACATCTCTGGATCCGTCGATCGCAGGGACTCCGTTCGAAGTTCGCCTCGTAGGTCGTGAGCTGAGCTTCGATTCGAGCCCCAGATCAGCCCCGTGGGAGGCCCGGGTGAGGAGCAGTGCTGAATGCGGCTCCGTCCACGCCCCTTGTGGACGGAGCCGCATCGCAAATATCTCTGGATCCGCAAGTCGCGTCGACTCAAACCAGGCAGCGTTTCGAAGGGGAGAGTGTGGGCTTCGATTCGAGTCCCAGCACGACTCCGGCGGACGTCCGGTCGCAGCGTGGCAGAGGGTAGCAGGGCCAAAGACTGGCAGCAGCCTCTCGGCACTTTCTGTGCACGCACGGAGCAGAGGGTAGCAGGGCCAAAGACCAGAGACTGGGGCAGAACTTCAGGCTCTCTCAAGCAGTCGCACTTACTTTCTGTGCACGCACGGAGCAGGGACAGGGCCAAAGACCAAACACTGCCAGGCTCTGAGCAGCAGCCAGACTCACTTTCTGTGCACGCACGGAGCAGTGGGTAGCAGGACCAAAGACCAGAGACTGCCAAAGCCTCTCGGCACTTTCTGTGCACGCACGGAGCAGTGGGTAGCAGGGCCAAAGACTGGCAGCAGCCTCTCGGCACTTTCTGTGCACGCACGGAGCAGTGGGTAGCATGGCCAAAGACCAGAGACTGCCAAAGCCTCTCGGCACTTTCTGTGCACGCACGGAGCAGTGGGTAGCAGGGACAAAGACCAGAGACTGGCAGCAGCCTCTCGGCACTTTCTGTGCACGCACGGAGCAGAGGGTAGCAGGGCCAAAGACTGGCAGCAGCGTCTCGGCACTTTCTGTGCACGCACGGAGCAGAGGGTAGCAGGACCAAAGACCAGAGACTGCCGAAGCTTCTCGGCACTTTCTGTGCACGCACGGAGCAGTGGGTAGCAGGGACAAAGACCAGAGACTGGCAGCAGCCTCTCGGCACTTTCTGTGCACGCACGGAGCAGAGGGGTAGCAGGGCCAAAGACTGGCAGCAGCCTCTCGGCACTTTCTGTGCACGCACGGAGCAGTGGGTAGCAGGACCAAAGACCAGAGACTGCCAAAGCTTCTCGGCACTTTCTGTGCACGCACGGAGCAGTGGGTAGCAGGGACAAAGACCAGAGACTGCCAAAGCCTCTCGGCACTTTCTGTGCACGCACGGAGCAGTTCGTAGCAGGGACAAAGACCAGAGACTGGCAGCAGCCTCTCGGCACTTTCTGTGCACGCACGGAGCAGAGGGTAGCAGGGCCAAAGACTGGCAGCAGCCTCTCGGCACTTTCTGTGCACGCACGGAGCAGTGGGTAGCAGGACCAAAGACCAGAGACTGCCAAAGCGTCTCGGCACTTTCTGTGCACGCACG
>CAKZFK010000244.1:0-16162 GCA_936440205.1 Lepidonotus clava | reverse complement strand
TGGATCCCGGCTGACGCTGCGAGGGGTGTCGCGGATCTGATCTGCCCAGGTGGCGATAGCTTCAACCCGGTCGATCTCCTCTTGAGGACTGGGACCGGACTCGCGAAGAAACGGCGCCGACAGCACAGCGCCAAAGGCCCAGAGCGCAGCCACAATCCAGCCGGTGATCACAATCACCAAGACGAAGGCCACCGCCGCGCCAGCAACCCACACCGCAATGTTGTGGGTGCGCGCAATCACCAAAGCAGCCCGTTCGATGGTGTTGGGGAACAGTTTCACCCCAGCCAATGACCAGCCGACACCACACAGGCCAGCACCAAGCACAATCGCTAAAGCGAGTACTCCAAGTGTCTGCATTTAGTGCTCCCCCACCGTGATCGTCATCATGACCGTGACTGTCATTGGATGGCCTTGAGATAGGCGGCTCCGGAGGCGAGCCGGCTATCGAACCCGGCTGCTTGTAGGGCGGCTCGGTGACGAAGGCTGGTTACCCCGAATCCGGGGACGGCCAGGCCGTCCTCGTTTGGGGCGAATACTTCGGTTGAGAGCAGTTCGGTCTCGTTAGTGGTGTCGACTTCTCGGATTGACTGCACCCGGCGCACACCATCACGACGTTCCAAGTGGACAACAAAATGCACTGCGTCACGGATCAGGCCAACGGTGTAGGCCGGGTCCATTGGCGGGTCGTTGAACACTGCGCAATAGGTGGAGATGCGTGACAGAGCGTTCTTTGAGCTGTCAGCGTGGATGGTGGTCATGGAGCCGTCATTTCCCTGGCTCATGGCCAGCACGAAACTCATGGTCTCTGACCCCCTGGACTCGCCAACGATGATGCGGTCAGGGTTCGCTCGCAGCGAGTTGACGACTAGATGATCGACAGTGATCTCCCCAACACCTTCGAGGTTCGCTGGCCGCGCCTCGTACTCGACCAAATCCTGTGGGGCATCGGGGAGCCGCGACAGGCCTAGTTCGAAGGAGTCCTCAACAGTGATGATGCGCTCACTGGCCGGGATTTCGCGAATCAAGGCACGTAACAGGGTGGTCTTGCCTGACCCGGTTCCGCCGGAAACCACGATGTTGGTGCGGGCCCTCACGGCCGCGGCCAGGAACAGTGCTGCTTCTGGGCTGATTGATCCGAGATCTCGGAGCTGGTTCAGGCTGTTGAGGGTGAAGTTGTGACGGCGGATTGTCATGGTTGGCCGGCTCGAGATACCAAACGTGGCGTTGAGGCGATCGCCGTTGGGCAGTTGCATGTCCACGATTGGGTTCGATCGGTCAAAGCGCCGCTCGATGCGGCTTGAGCGGCGCACGTAGTCCGCGATCATTTGGCGTAGCTCGTCGTCGTTAACCGCGATTGCTGGTCCGCGTTCTTTGCGGCCGTCCTGATAGACGATCCAAACCGAGTCAAACCCGTTGACATGGATGTCCTGCACGGTTGAGTCAGCCAGAAACTGCTCCAGGCCACCTAGGCCGAACACCGAGTTCAACACCGCCGTCACCAACGCTTGCTCAGCGGTTGCGTCCAAAGGAGCCTGGCCCGCTGCGAGCGCGTTCTGGTTGCGGATCCGGATCTGGTCTACCAGCACATTACGCGCGAACATTCGCTCGTCTTGAGTGTCAAAGGAAGCACCTGTGTCGCGTCGACGTAGCGCCTCGGCCGAAACCTGTTCGCCAACCGCATCGACCAGCTCAGCTTCAACAGTCATGAGCTCACCTCGACCTGTGGAGCACCAGCGAAGAGCCGTTCGGCCAGTGATGTGACCGTGCGGGCCAGCATTGACCGTCGAAGCTTGCGATCCTGGCCGCCATAGCGAAACGCGTCAGCGCCGCTGTCATCAAATGCGATCGAGGTGGCTGGCACGCCGACCGTCTCGCAGATCTCCGCAGCGCCATATGGCTGAGTCCCGACAGTGACAATCAGCGCCGGATGTGTTGGCAACTCCCTGAGACGAGCAGCAATGTGGGCGACCTCTTCACGCAGCGGGCGTAGGAACCACAACACCTGATCGGCGCTTCGCAGCAGCGCCTCGGTCGACAAACCAGGCCACATCACACCACCATCAACCAACACCGTTGCCGGCACCGTTTGCAGATACGGGCCCAGCTCAGCGGCTGCAGCCATCAGCTGCGCTCGTGCTGCTGACACCGAAGGCGACACCGCAACCACCGGCACCCCCGACGGAAGCCGCTGCGCGAAATCCAACACGTCGGGGCGGTCGCCCCGACGCAACGACTCCGACAACCCTGCCATGCCAGGATCAAGTGGCAGCGTGTGCCGCGGCGCCAGCGACCCGCCACCAGCGGTTGCCTCCACCAACACCGCCGGCAGCGGTGAAGGGTTCACTGCAGCCAGGATCTCCAGACACGTTGTCACGCCCGGCGATCCATGAGCTGACACGCCCAAGATCACACTCACTCCCCCGCCTCCGAACCATCACCAATGACGGCTTCGCCTGACTCGGTCGTGCTGTTGTTGGCGACCTCGAACAGTGCGATCTTGTCCGCCGCAGCCGCTCGCTGTAGCTGGCCGGCTACGGCCCTGTCGACCCGGATCCGCACCCACGCATCATTCGAAGACACCTGTACCGTCTCGACTAGCGCCGGAATTGGCTCTGCTCCCTCAGCGGAGAGCACCAAGACTTCGACTCGATCCCCTCCGGTGAGCCCGGGCGGATACATGTTCGGATCCAACAACACACCAATACGAGCTTCGTTAGGCCCAAGTGGGCGGCTCTGTTGGAACATCGAATCGACCACCAACGTGCCCGCCTCCATGTCAGTGCGCACGACGTTGCCAACAAACACACCAACGAACTGCTCTCCAGTGGTCTGAATGTCAGTGTCAGCAGACACGTACACCGTGACCAGATCAGCCGGCTCAATCACATCACCCTGCGACACATCATTGGCCAAAGCGAGCACCGGCTCACGCGCTGCCGAGGATGTGTTCCACCACAGAATCAACAACGCCGTAGCCCCGACCACCATTAGCGACATCAACAACTGGGGCAGCTCAAAGCTGCGCTGCTTCTGTTTCGGACCCGCAAGCTCAACCTGATCGGGAACCGGCCGCAACGTCTCAACCATCTCCTGCCTCTTCTCTCCTAGATCGACTTTCAGTCACCGTTGACCGACAACACTGTGATGATTGGGATCTCAAACACTTCACTTGTCACCTCACTTGTCGCAGCGAACGGCTGCCACGACGGTGTCGGCCACGGATCCGAAATCGACGGCCGGGTCAACAACGCCTGCTCGCCCGTGAAACTGATCTCAACCGTTAGATCGAACCCCGGGTCATTGCCACACTGTGACTGCGGGTACCGCGGGTTGCTCGAGTCCGGATAGCACGTATGGATATATCTGTAGGCGCACGCACCCTCATCAGCTGGCTCAAAGAAGTCATGGACATCACGGTCAAAAACGATCAGCTCGTCCAGGCCACACGAGACCTCTGAGTCCTCATCCGGGTCACCGAACTCCCACACCGTCTCAACCGGCGCCGCCCGCACCATCAACGCCGCAGTCTGCGCCGGCGATACCCGAACCGCCCACGGCGCGTCATCACCCTCATCAAGCCACACCCACAACGGTGCCTGAACAATCCCCTCCTCCGGCGGCCAATGCGACACCGAAATCGGAGTCTCCTCCAACGCCTGCCACAAATCCTCAGCCTGCAAACCCGGATCCACAATCTCATCCACCAACGGGACGAAGAACCAGTCCGGGGTGTAGTCACCGCCCCACGTTTGAGGGCCTCCCAGGATCGTCTTATCGAGTACCCCGTTCTTCTCGACATAGCAAAACTCCAGAATCACCATCGACTCAACATCAACAGGTTCTGCGAACTGACTCACCGTATTGAGGCCGTACACCGCATCCAGGCCGAGCGCCCACCGCGCAGTCACCCAATCAACAGCGATAGCGTCCGCCGCGTCTACGTCCTCAAGACGGTGGTGATAACAAAACACCTCGTAGTAACACGAGTCCGAAATCGCCGGCGGTGACACCAGCACCCCCGTCACGGGATCGGAATACGACGACGGCAAATACGACCCTTCAAAACAGTCCCCTCCACCGTCCCCGCCCTCAGTTGAGGGCCGCGTGGCATCAACCAGATCCAACTCCCCAGCCACAACCCCGTGACCAAGAAACAACACCCCAGGCTCCAACGGGCCAGGCTGCCCAGCGCCAATTCCTTGGTTCAAGTCGGGCAGGCCTTCCCCCTGGCTCGTCCCAACGCCAATCGAGATGTCGGCGTCGTTGTCCGTGCCAGGTGTTGACGCCTGAGCGTTCGCTGGTAAGGAGGGCAACAACAAGAACACCACCAAAGCTAGACATGGGACTGGCTTCTTCATGCGCCGCTGCCTTCGGGGAGCGCCAGCCAGTTCTCCTCGAGTGCGAAGTCATACAAGAAGTTTGGAACCCGATCTTGCTCTTCGACGTGGCCAACTGCAGCATTGAATCGATTCAGCGCCTCGACACAACTGTCTTGGCAATTGAAGAAGTCCACGTCGCTCCAGAGGCGGAACTTCCAGTGTCCTGCGTCAAAGGTAAGGAGTACGCCGGCGAGGTGTTCGTCGCCGGCGTACTCGTCGAAAGTGAACTGTTGGTTGGTCGGGTCATCGAACAGGCTGTTGGTTCCCGGTACGTAGTAGCCAACTCGTGGGTCAGCATCAAGTCTGAGCAGGATCGCGTAGGATTTGTCGCCGCGAACCTTGGTTTCGACATAGCCCACTGGTTCGCCAGTTGTTGGGAAGTGTCTCAGCTCGAAGCCAGCATCGGGATCGAGGTAGAGAGCAACACCCTCCCGGTAGTGCTCGACTGCGTCTACGGCGTAGTGGATGTTGATGTCGTTGATGTCGCCTTGGCCGGAGAGGAAGCCGGTGTGGACGTTGAGTACCTCTTGGGCGTTGGCTGCTGCGTCGAGGATGGAGGCGGTGTTGGTGCAGGGTTCGGTGATGAGTTCGACGTCTTGGCGGATGATGTTGGTCTCGAGGGTTTCTGGGTTGACGGCGATGATGTGTTCGGTTTGGTAGATGTCGAGTTTGTCTTCCCATACACAGGTGTGGATGAGGATCTGGTTTTCGTTCGCGAACCGGGCTTGGAGCAGTTCGATGTCGAGGGCGTCGGGGTAGAAGCTGTTGACGAGTTCCATGGCGACGTCGAGACGTTGCTGCTCTGACGCCAGCTCAACTGCGACGATGGTGGGGTCCGGTGATGGCACTGGTGTGGGCGGGTTGAGTTGTTCTTCAGCTATCGCAGTTGCTCTTGCGGCCAGATCGGGGTCGACGCCGCTTAGGTCTGCGTTTTGGTTGCATGCCGTCAGCAGCATCAGCCCAGCCAGGCTGATTAGGACGGGCCGCATCGGATTTGAGGCCATCACTCTCATCATGTTGCTCACATTAAACCCTCTCACCGATTTAGGCTGTTCGGTTCTGTCAGATCTGGTCATAACCAGCGATTCGTAGCGAGTTTTCCCACGATTTTGGTATTGACCTATCGGTCCGTTTGAGACCGCCGGGCTGGTGTAGGAACAGCATGTTGTGGGCCAGGTCCTGGTTGTGGTCGAGTTCACCGATCGCTGCGACTTCGGCAACGATGCGAGCGTTGGTTTCGCTGCGGCCCATGAACACGGCAAGATCGACCCCACGGGCGAGTCGAGCGAGGGCGGCGTCGCGGCTGGTACCGGTTGCTTCTTCGTAGTACATGGCCGCGTTCTTGACAGCGCCAACGGCCGAGTCGGCGTGGATGGTTGAATGCACGGCGTATCCCTGTCCAAGTGCGGCGGCAAGAGCCACGGATTCTTCGCCGCGTACTTCACCCACGATCACCACTGATGGGGTCATGCGTTGGATGCGTTCGACGAGCGACCGCACGGGTACGTCATAGCGGTCGTTGCTGCGCGACCGGCGTGCTGCCAGTGACACCACGAAGTCTGGGTACACGTCAGCGTGCTCGAGACGCAGCTCCGGTTGGGACTCAGCCACCATCACTGCATCAGTCTTTGGTAGCGCTGATGCGAGGGCTCGCAGCAACACGGTCTTGCCGCTATTCATTGATCCGGCGACCAGGATGCGCAGGCGAGCTCGCACCGCGCACTCAAGAAACCGGGCGCATTCGCTGGTCATGGTCTGGTTGGCCACCAGGTCGGTGAGGGTGACCGCAGAGAACGTTGGACGCCGCAGGGTGACAAAGGGTTGCTGGCTCACCCAATCAATCGCGGTGACACGGGTGCCGTCGCTCATGATGATCTCAAACTCGGGCCGGGCCGGATCCCAGATCTCGCCGGCGTGGCTGCCCTCAGACTCTGCCAGCGCGATGATGTTGCGTCGCAGCTCATCAGGTGAGTCCACAACCGGTGGGATCGTTTCGATCGAACCATCACCATGCTCAAGACGGGCCGGCTCGACGCCGAGCACCGACAGGTTGGTCGCTGCGGGGTAGCTGTGCCAGATATCGAGCAGCTTCGATGCGCGGAAGCACTCCCCCATCACCAACCCAACAACCCGGGATCGTTCCTGCGCATCAAGACGACTCTGCGGGTCGAGATCATCGAGGCGGGCGTTGACCCACCGGGTCATGTGCCGACGCTGATCAGTCGGCAACAACTCCGAGTCGCGAGCGGATAGTGCTGCGAGTTCATCGAGTGCAGCCGCAGCCAGAACAGCAACATTGGCGGGGCCAAAGGCAAAATCATCCATTACTTAACAAGGGGCCACCATGACCCCCCAAAAGTTGCCTCTGAAGTTGAAAAAGTTCGGAGAAATGACTTTTCGTTGCAGCGCCGACCAAGGTGCCGCATGGTTGAGAGCCGTCTCCGCCGGTCTCGCCGTCTAGGAACCGCCGCAGCGAGTGACTGCTCAAGTTGAAGACGGAGCGTCTCCACGCCACAGCAGTCCACCACGCCGCAGAAGGCTGCAGCTGCTGTACCGGCGGGTTCGACGGCGGCAGTAACTTACGAAATGTAACGCTCGAGAGCTTGTACGAGCATGGTGTGCATCGCCGCTTTGTCCTGCTGCAGGGTCTCGATGGTTTCTCGCTGGGTCTGATTTTCGACCTCCAGCGCAGCTATGCGAGCCTGGAGCAGTTCCATCTCGCGCGCGTGGATGACAATTTCACTATGCCGCTGGGATTGCCTAAGCAAGTCATTCTCAGACTGAAGGTGCGACAGTGCCGAGCGGTCCGCGCCAGCGGTCTGTGGCCCACGCTTGGACTCCCACTTGGCCAGAAGGCTCTCGTGCAGTTCGTACCGGTCCGGGCCGCCCTCATCTGCGCTACTGACAGTTCGGATTAATGGATGATTAGCGTCCGAGTTGAGCAGCTTGCGAACTCGCTTACGGACTCCGTCTTCGGTCAGGTCCAGTCTCGTCGCAGAGCTAGAAACTCCGTGCCACGGCTGTGCAATCACCGACAAAGCGTAGCGCGGTTCTGCCGTGCACACCAATACAGCAACAGACCTGTATTGGTGCATCCGCGACAATCGCGATATGGGCAAGTTACATAGGGGTAATTCCGCCAAACGATGCTCTTCGGCGGAAGATGTCCAAAAGCGGTTTTGGCTGGCTCCATTGGAGTGGGGCCAGCCAAAACCGAATAGATCTGGCTTCCACTTACAGAGTTGAACAGTTGAGTGGATGCCTCCCAACCGCACGAAGAAACGAATGGCTGGTTACGTCATCTTAGCACAGCACCAATATTGTCAGCATCTTCTACGACCCTTTTGTATTGGTGCTCGGTGGCACCAATACAAAACCAATGGAGCACCAATACGGGTCTGGCACGAGTATCGGTGGACGCAACGACCAATCGACATTGGGTTGGTTCAACGCGCTCTAAACCCAGTTGATCGAGTCGTACTGGGGGGCCAGCACCCACCTGTGGTGGCTTCATGTCCACTGAAAACTATTTCTCAAACCTTTTTGGTTTCGAGGGCAACTTTTGGGGGTCGCGCGCGGCCCCTTGTTAAGTGATGGCCAAAACGCGTTCCCACCCACGAAGGCTCTCGCCAGCAGCACTGCACGGCGCTGGTGACTCTGGCGCGCCTCGAGACGGCGTTGTAGCTGAAGGTCAGCTGCGTTGCCTCTGGACGGCGGATCTCGTGGTCTTCAGACCTTGCGTATTGTTGACTATAGGCACCATCCGCACGCTCGTGAGGATGGCGCGCGAACCTGGTCAGCAACTGTCCCGACAGGAAGGAGTGCTCCCAGGCCTGCCTGGTTAGCGGGCCCGTCGCCACACTTGATTGGCGACCCCAAAAAGCTAAAAGGCCCTGCCCGAAGCCGACCGAAGTCGAAGAAGGCAAGACCAAGAAGCAAACTAAAGCGTGCTTTGAGGTTACTGGTTTCGGGCGGTGGACGCAACAACCAATCGACATTGGGTTGGTTCAGCGCGCTCTAAACCCAGTTGATCGAGCCACCTGGAGGCCAAACCTCGGCTCGGGAAGAAGGCCATAACAATGGCTCCCCAAACCCAAAGAAGTAGAAGTGATCGGAAGGCCCGTGCGCATCGCAAAGCAATCGCGATGGAACGGGCGAACAAGTGCATTGCGGTGGTGGAGGGCCGCGGCTACCGGCGGGTCACCCGCCTGTTGCGCGTCCTGGCTGACTACGCAGCGATCAGCGACAAACTGCCGCACATGTCCCAGGAGACCCTGGCCAATGAATGCGGCGTGTCAGACCGCACCATTCGACGCTGGCTCACCATCTGCGAGCGACTCGGCGTGGTTGACGTGATCCGTTCACGTCCGCGCTATGAGAACGGCAAGTGGACACGCCCCACCAACCGGTACATCCTGTGTGACCGCCGAGCCGCCTCGAGCCGCTACTGCCCACCCTCTTCGCCAGTGCGCCGTCGCCGCCCCAAATCAACGAATTCTTCCTACAGGACACCAGTGTCCTCTGACCCCTCTAGGTCTGTACCTATGTGGGCCGAGCCTCAATCGCTCGCGCCCACCCAATCAAAAGTTCTCCAGCTCACACACTCCTCAGATCAACATGACACGAGTTCTCAGACCACCGCAGATCCTCATGAACTATCGTTTCCGCCTCCACCGTCACAAATTGCGATAAATCGCCTTGAAATTGGTGTCAGTTGGCTTCAATCAATTCGGCGCGATTTAACCAAAAGGCCTGATTGAGCGGGCTCCGCCCGCGGCTTTTACCCGAGGGCTCCTGGTTTCGCTTGAAAAACGAAGCGCAACTACCACTATACGTAGCGACTTTCAATGTGTGAAACTTTGAAAGTAATAAAGTATTCTTGTTCTGAACTAGGAAGGTTTGAGATGTCGAATGTTGTTGTCCCTCACAATGCTGAAGCTGAGCGGTCATTGATTGGTGCGATGTTGCTGACAATGGACGCAATCATTGATGCAACCCAGGTGATCAAGGCCGGTGACTTCTATGTGCCGATCCATCAAACGATCTTTGATGCGATCGTGTCGCTGTACAACGCCGATCAGCCCATTGACGTGGTCACTGTCAATGAAGAACTGAACCGTCGGGGTGTTAGCGAGGCCGTTGGTGGCACCGGTGCTCTGATGTCCCTGTCGGCTGGTACGCCCGCTGCTACCAATGCCGTCAAGTACGCGGAAATTGTGCGCGAGCACTCGCTTCTACGATCGCTCATCACTGCCGCCGGCGACATCACGAGCTCGGCCTACGCCGTACCCGATGATGCCCGCACCGTTATCGAAGACGCAGAAGCCGCCATTTTCGCTATCACCCAGAGCCAAGCAACCGATTCACTCAGGCCACTCGACAATCTTCTTGGCGAGACTATCGACGTCATTGAGAGCCTCTATGAACGTGGCGACACCATCACCGGCACCCCAACCGGATTCATCGACCTGGACGAACTCACCGCAGGGCTCCAACCATCAAGCCTTGTCGTCGTTGGGGCCCGACCCGCAATGGGTAAAACCAGCTTCGCACTCAATATCGCAACCCACGCAGCGCTGAGATCCCAGCGCCCTGTCATGTTCTTCTCACTCGAGATGGACCACATCGAACTCACCAAACGCCTCGTGTTCTCCGACGCCAAAATCGACGCCACCAAAGTCCGCAACGGCCAACTCGCACAACACGACTGGGAACAATTCGCTCAAGCAGTCCAAAAACTCTCCAAAGCGCCCCTGTGGATCGATGACAACCCAAACATCACCGTCACCGAAATGCGAAGCAAAGCCCGACGACTCAAAAGCCGAGAAGGCGACCTCGGACTCATCGTCGTCGACTACCTCCAACTCATGAACGGCCGCACCAACGCCGAAAACCGACAAGTCGTCATCTCCGAAATCAGCCGAAGCCTCAAAATCCTCGCCCGCGAACTTAACTGCCCCGTCGTTGCACTCTCCCAACTCTCACGCTCACTCGAACAACGAACCGACAAACGACCCATGCTCGCCGACCTCCGCGAATCCGGAGCCATCGAACAAGACGCCGACATCGTCATGTTCCTCTACCGCGACGAGGTCTACAACCCCGACACGGCCGACAAAGGACAAGCCGAAATCCTCATCGCAAAGCACCGAGCCGGCCCCACAGGCGTAATCCGCCTCGCATGGCTCCCCCACCAAACCCGCTTCGCCAACATGGCAAGAACCACCCAATAACAACAAACTCTGCTACTTTGAAAGTTCGTTACCAAATTAGTTTGAAACTTCAAACTGAAGGAGCTCACCTCTCATGGCCCAAGTACTCGCAATAGCGGCAGCCAAAGGCGGCGTTGGAAAAACCACGACAGCCATCAACCTCGCCGCAGTCCTAGCCGAGACCAAACACGTCCTCTACGTCGACACCGACCCACAAGACGCCGGATCAGGTGAATGGTGGTACGGAGACGGCGAGCAACTCCCATTCGACCTGGTCAAGGACTACAACCCCGAACTCCTCGCCAATCTCGGCGCCATCGACCAATACGACCTCGTCATTGTCGACACTCCCCCGCGACTCGAATCCGACATCTTGCGATCAGTCGCTCTTGCCGCAGACGTCACCATCTGCCCCGCCCTGCCAGAAGACGCAGAAATCGTCGCCGCCATACAAACAATCCAAGCAATGCCCGAAGGCGTCGACGCCCGCGTCCTACTCACCATGGTCGACGGCCGCTCAATGAGAGAAGCCCTCGACGCCCGCACCACCCTCATCGAAGCCGGCATACCAGTTATGAGCGACTTCATCCGATTCCTCAAAATCCACAAAAACGCCCGGAGCAACAACACCCTCGTGTCCCTCCTGCCCGGCGAAACAGCAGCACGAGCCGCATCTGACTACAAACGAGTCGGCGCCGAAGTGCGATCTCTACTCAACAACGGAGTCCACGCGTAATGGCCAAAAAGGACAGTCTCAAATCCCTCATAGCGGACACCGTCCCCGAACCGACACAAACCACCAAATCCAGCCCACGAACTAACGAAGTTGCAAAGTCTAAAACTTCAGCGTCACCGAAGACTGCCAAGCCGGCTACCCCCCGCTACGAAACCTTCATCAACAAAGGCGCACGCCTGACCGAAGACCAAATCAACAGTCTCGACAACCTCGCCCGCACCCTCTCAGCACAACGACGCGATAAAGCCGAACGCATCACCGCCAACACACTGATCCGAGTCGCCGTCGACCACATCATCGCCAACAGCCACCAACTCAACGGCAACACCGAAGACGAGATACGAGCCAACTTCCTCAACTCATAAAGTGCAATACTTTCAAAGTTCGAGGGCCGAGAGGGCCAAAGTTGGGCTGCCCGGAGAATTCGCCTCTAAGCGAGACCTGCGTCCTGCCAACACCACAAGGCCAACCAAGGCTCTAACGCCGCTCACGCGGCCATCAGGAGGCCCTGTGAGCTCGAATCGGCCCGCACTCGATGGCGCAGGATCTCCGGCCCCACTCCAACTTTCAAAGTTTGAAACTAGAGCCGTCCAGCTTGACGGCTCTTCGTACTATTCAACTTCTGAAGTATGAAACTTCCAGAGTTCATGGAAGCGAACGTATTGAGAGATAGTCGATGGTTGCAGCAAGGACGCCAACCCGAGAGACGATTGCACACTCAGCGGCAATCTGTCGCGTCCAGAGTGACAATCCTCAGTGTCTATATAGACAAGCGGTAGAATCACTTGTACTGTCAACTGAAGATACGACACCAGCGGGACAGGCTCATGAAGCAGAAGACGACTGTTTTGATTCCGATCGACATTGTGGAAGCACTGCGTTCTTGGACGGCGGAGACGAAGCGGAGTAATAGCGACGCGGTGTTGACTGCGTATCTGAATCACGCGGAGGCGGTGCAGTCCAAGTTTGCGGCGAGCGAGCAGGATCAGCGAAGGGTGGAATTGGGGCTGGCTCCGTTGGCTGTTGCTGGGATCACGGCTGCGGGATCTGATCAGCCAAGAGTCCAGCTCGGTCTGTACATCTTGGACACCGCACTCAAGGAGCTCACGTTGCAGGCTTCGCAGCTTGCGATGTCGCGTTCGGATTACATCACCGAGCTGCTCGCCCTGGAGTACACAGACCCGACCTGAGATGTACCGGGGCAGGTTCCATCTGTTACTGCTTCCTGTGAGCTGTTACCGAAGGTTCGCGTTGCGGGGTGTGCAGAATTTTCTTGAGCGTGGTTTTCGTTGAGGTGGTGCGGGTTTTGGTGCGGTAACAGTTTGAAGTGGCGCTGAAGTGGCGGTGGGTTGTTACTGGCGATGTTCATGGTCGCTCCATGGACTTCTACAGCAGCTTGGCCCGGATCACCGACGGGGCTTGCAACCCTCAAGCTCGGCGGGCGTTGCGTCGATGCGGTGTACTTATGACACCCGATGCGGTGTGCGCGGTTGTGCGCAATGGAACGACTGATGAACGCTCGAGCCTTACCGCTTCGTTGCTGGCTTATAGCGTCAACGATTCGGTGATTGAAGAACTGCTGGTGTCGGCGTTTAGTGGCTATGTCGGGGGACTGGTTGCCGACACCAGCGGGTCGATTCCGGCTGATGAGTTGTGGGCGATTGGGTTGAAGGCGCTGGTGGAGGCGGTCCGGTCAGCCGCCGGGTGTGGTGGGAGCAGTCTGCACATTGTTCGGTCAACAAAGCGTGACTATGTCCGCCAGGTCAGTCGGTATCGACGGCGCGAGTTAAACGAAACAGTTGTCGCTCCAACCAACAACGGTGGTGGCAGCGAGGTCATTGATCCGGCTGCACCGTCGATACATGATCAGGTGTCGACGGTGTCGATCGAGGAACTCGTGGAATGGCTGATGACCGAGTTCAACACCACCGAAGAAGCAGCCCGGCTCACAGTAGCGACCCGTATTGGCGGCTTTGCGTTAGCGCCGCCGCGGGATCGTCTCACCATGGCCCGGAACTGCAAAGCGCGTCGAAAGCTCGAAGACCAGCTCCGCGACTATGTGTGTCCAACTGATGGTTTGGCCGAGATCGTGCTGAAAAAGGCCGCCGCCTAACAGCGGAAACAGATTTCTCAAACTTTTTTGGAAGTGCAGGCAACTTTTGGGGGGTCAGGGTGGCCCCTTGTTAAGTATGAGCCCTTCTTCAGCCCTGACCGGCCCCGACGCTGGTTCGGCCGTTCAGGACAACAACAGTTCCCCAAGCAGTCAGTCTGGTGAGCTAGCAACCCGTAGCTGGCTCACCAGACTCCGACCGAAACCAAAACCCTCCGATAGTGATGAGGGTCCGGTGGTGCCTGTGGGTCTTGATGAGATGGGCAAACGCCGTACCTGGTCGTTGCGGGGTTTGTGGTTAGCGGTCGCGATGGGCCCGGTCGCATTGTTGTTGTCGTTCGCTGCGTTGGGCCGCGATTTCCCCGAACCGCCACCGCCGGTGCCGGTCACGGTTGATGTGAATGCCGGGGTAGGGGGCTGGGCTGAGAACTATGTCGCCACCTATCTGTCGGCCGATTCGGCGCAGCTTTCGGGTGTGCGTCAGTTCTTCCCTGACGCGACCCGGCTCCCATCTGACGCGGCTGATCTGTTTGCCTCACGTACCGCGACCATCCGACTCGAAGCAGTCGCCGACGGTGTCTATGAGGCACTGGTGTCAGCCGATGTGCTCGCGGACGTTGTTGGTGACGACCAGGGTTACATCGATGCTGGCACCCGGTATTACACGGTGGGTGTTGTCCAGCTCGAGACCGGGTTTGTGGCGACATCGCTGCCTTCCCAGGTCGCGGCGCCACCGACGTTGTCGGTTCCGAATCGTTCACTACCGGAGCTGTCACGTCCTGATGGTGCTGCGACCGAACTCGCGATTGCACTCGAAGGGTTCTTCCTCGCATATCTCGCGAACGAAGGCGAGCTCGCCCGCTACGCCGACCTGACCTCTGGGCTCGCTCGGGTGGATCCGGCACCGTTCTTGTTTGTCGAGATCGCCGGCATCGCCGCTCAGCTCCAGGAGCCGGGTGTCTGGATGGTCCAGGTCGAAGTAGTCGGCACCGCCGACTCCGGCTCGCAGCGACTCCATTACACCCTCGAGGTCATCGAGGGGAACCGGTGGGAGGTCTCCCGGATCCTGCCCGCTCTGCCACCACTCAACTAGCGCCGTTCTGCCCACCACCCACCCCTCGCTTACTCACCCGCCTACTACTCAACTTTCAAACTTTAGGAGTTCCACTAATGCTCGACTGGCTCAACACCCTCATAGAGGACACCAAAGACACAGCGCAGGTGTTCATCATCTTGCTTGGCATCGTGGTGATAGGCGCGATGGCATTCAAAACCCGGGCACTTGTTCCGGTGCTTGGTTCGGTGCTGCTGGTCGCGGTGACGATCTTCTTCACATCTGACGCTGGCCTGGAATGGCTGCCAATCATAATCAAAGAAGAAACCGTCGACTCCTAATGCCGGCTGCGACTGAACCATCGGCGACCGATCGCCATGTGTTGACGTGCTGGTCTTACACCCATGCCCGCCGGCACCCTCAAGTGTTGGGGAAGGTCGGCGGCGCCCACCTGCCGTTTGGCCCGTACACGCCTACCCAGGGAGTGGTGTTCCTGGTGGTTGGCGGCCTGTTGTTTGTCACCAAGCAATGGTGGGGCCAACTCGTTGGTGGATCGTTACGAGTGGTAGTGATGTTTGGGCTGCCGACAGCAGCGATGTTCATCTTTCGAAACCTTCGCATTGAGGGCCGCTCACCGTTGTTCTTCTTGGTCGGCGTCATCACGCTTGTGTTCACGCCCCGCCATGGCTATCTGCGTGGCCGCCGGGCCCGGCCGCCACGGCCAACGTTCCTGTTCGGCCACCGGATTGGTAGCGGCGCTAGTCGTAGTGGGGGAGTGGTGTCGTGAAGTTCCCGGCGTCATTCTTGCATGACAATCTGGTGTGGTCGCTTGAGGACGGGTCGTGTTGGGCGTTCTGGAGAGTCACCCAGAGCACCTACGCCATGCTCTCCGATGAGGAAAAGCTGGCGGTGCACTCCCGGGTCAAACAGCTGTTGATTGGTTTGCCTGAGAACTCGGTGTTCCTGTCGACCCATCGCCAGATCCCCCCGGCCGAGCTGGCAGAGCGGATGACCAAAGGCATTGACCTCGCTAAGCATCCTGCGTGGCGGGACGCGGTCGATTCTGCTCGAGCAGAACTCGAACTGACACAGGGCTTTGAGCGGCTGCTCTATATCGGGGTCGCGCTTGATGACGGCACTGGCCACACCGGCGGCTGGCGAGAATCGATCGACGCGGCGAGAGCATCGATGGCGGTCGCAGTTGGGCTCACCCCGCCACCACCCAACGACATTGAAATCACCAAGCGCGTCAAGGCTGCCCGTCTCGTGGCCGCCCGCGCTGCCACCAGTCTTGAGCTCACACCGGTAACGCCAGCGGAGATCCGCTGGCTCTATATGCGCAGCGTCTGTCGCGGGCTCCATCAAGCGCGACTCGATAAGGCGTGGGACGACGAGCATGATGGACAGGTCGCTGGAACTGCAGTGCAAACCATCATGGATGCCCAGTTTTTCGAGGGCGGCCGGAAAGGCACCAAGGGCCGGCCCCGTCATCGTCGGTTGTTGACGGTCGAGTCGGAGGCCGGCACCTCACATCAAGCATTGATGGCAGTCAGCGATATGCCGCATAGCTGGGTGTACCCGGGTGGGGGAGGGGAGTGGTTCCTGCGGGCCGACACCGTGGCGTTCCCGGTGGATTGGTGCGTGCGCATCACCGCGGTTGCGAATGACGAA
>CAKZFK010000243.1:0-16427 GCA_936440205.1 Lepidonotus clava | reverse complement strand
CAGGGACCACATCGATCCAGGTATTGATGCAATAGCTATTCATGTGGCTACTGCCAATCGACGCCTCTGAGCGAGAACTAGGTCACTTTGTAAAGAGAGTTAAAGTTCTTAGAAATATTCCTGACGCATAAAATATAAAAAAAGTCATTTCTGAATACACATTTAATGTGTCACTTTAAAGATCTTCGTAAAATGATATTGTAAGCATGGTAAACTGGTGACTTGATCTAAAGACTATTTGCTATTATTACTATTCGAGTTTCTATGGTGGTTTATCAACAAACATGTTACGAAATAAATCGTCCATTAACTCAAAGGAAGGAAGTCCGTCTCTCTGTAGGCCGAGGGTTACAATTCACGTGCCCCTTTTTGAAACTAACTATGGCTCGAATAGTGTATCCATTTTGACTTTTGAATATACAGCACTTTTATTAAACCTGTTATAACCTAAAAATGAGTATGATCTATTTATTGTGTCTCCCCACACTGAAAGCATGCTCATAGGGGGTTATATCTTAAACTCTATAGCTAATATTAAGGGAGATATGGGTAGATTTGTCTAAAATAGGGATGAAAATGTCTTAAACCAACTTTTTGTGTAGAATTCAGTTATCCCATTCTAATCATTTCATATAGTTTGGAAAACATTCTATTTGGAATATTTATAGAATGTTTTCCCCCATATATTAACTAACATTAGATGTTTGGTTACCATGGAAATGGCAACATTTTGTGGATTTTGTCAAAAATTGGAACCCATTTGGATAAACATAACTTCATTATATTATCAGTCCAAACTAAAACATATTATCTCTTTTAGATCAAAAGTTATTAGTGTAATAGCTTTTTAAGGCTTTTTGTAACTTTATGGGGACATTTTATTTTATTACTAAATCATTTAGATAAATATCCAACATCTGGACTTTTGGCCATTTTCAGGAATACTTATAGTCCTGTATTTGACAGCCTGTAACTTCCTTCAAAATTATCCAATTTTGATGTGCTTGGTATCATTTGAAAGTTAAAACATCCTCTGTAATGGTTAATTCCCGCATGGAGCATCCTTTCTGTGTGGGGAGACACTTAACTAATGTGCTGCTCAACAATTTTTTTTTCGTAAAACAGAAGCGTGAGTGCTGGTAGCTTCAGAGCGTGACATGAAAGCAGATAGGTGAAAACCTTGTGGAGTAAGCGGCACCATGAACTCAGGTTACTGTTGGGCGAGTGAGTGGGACCGAGCTGGCAGAAAGGCTAGGGAACAGCCTCTTCGGACTCACAGTTGTCAACGGGAGCACAGCGATGTACATTACATGATTGGATTTAATAAATATTATCCTTTTATTTGAGTGTTCTGTCACCTCTTAAAGCCGGAGTATCGTCCGTGCGTTTCTAACGTTAGGGACTCCACCCCTAAGCCTAACGACGCCGTCACTGGGGACGTGTTTTGCCCTTTCAGAACGTAATAACGCGACGTCATTGGTCACGTCACGAATTTGGCACGGTGGGCATGGGGTTACAACTTAGCAAATTACGTCTGTCTCACGGACGATACCCTGGCTTTAATGATAAGCTACATTCTGAGATGATTTACAGCCAAGACATGAGCTAGCATACTGGAATAACAAACAGAATAATGATAACTGGCAAACCTGTGCATAATCGTAAAGTAAAACCCTATAGTTCACCCTTACCATATTCAGTGTGAGCCACTCATTGATTGGGTTAATCAGACGTACAGGCCTTACCCTATTCCCTGTGAGTACCCACCCCCTTACCATATTCAGTATGAGCCACTCGTTGATGTAGTTAATCAGACATATAACCCTTACCCTATTCCCTGTGAGTACCCAACCTCTTACCATGTTCAGTATGAGCCACTCTAGGATCGGGTTAATCAAACATAATTATAACCCTTACCCTATTCCCTGTGAATACCCATCCCCTTACCCTATACCCTATAAGTACCCACCCCCTTACCATGTTCAGTATGAGCCACTCGTTGATCGGGTTGATCATGCCGAGACGCCGGGCCATGCGCAGTAGGCGCTGCGTG
Organism: Lepidonotus clava; assembly: GCA_936440205.1. Lineage (NCBI taxonomy): Eukaryota > Metazoa > Annelida > Polychaeta > Phyllodocida > Polynoidae > Lepidonotus > Lepidonotus clava. Next base: position 14,374 of record CAKZFK010000243.1, on the reverse strand, counting down.
TCGGATGACGTCATCATGACTAAGGTCTTCTCGATGTTCTTATCTCTATTGGCCAGCAGGATGGCGCGCATTGCATCACGGGAGCTGGACACCATCTTCCAGAACTTCATGTCTATACTGCGCTCCTCCAGTAGCCGCTCGATGATTCGGAAATCTGCATTTAGAAACGACTTATATGTCATTCATCAATTATCTTTTCATGATACACTGTGTGCCCCTGTGAACCAACGTTCTATTTCCACTGGCGGATCCAGGCTTTTGAAAAAAAAGGGGGGGGGGGCTGTTGGATTTTTTAAAAGTTGCTTTTTGGCTGAGTTTTACATTAAAAACGCAAGGTTTTCCAGGAAAAGGCACGTGCCCCCACGACCCCCCCCCCCCTCTGGATCCGCCGCTGATTTCAACACTGAAGACTTACATAAAAACTGTCGAAAATTGTTTTTTCCCCGTCCTGAAGACGACTTTCATACAGTTGAAACATGTTAATTGTCATACTACATTGATAAACCACATCATCGTCAATTATTTGTGTTTGTCGAGTTTGGAATTTCTCAACACACTTTATCTTAACGATTCAGAACTCATAATGGAATATAGGTCGTTGATAGTATGAAAACATCAGCCTTAAAGCGTTGTTTTAATCAAATAAATGGTTTAAACAAATTACGGGATGCTCAACGAGGTTTTCTCAATTGGAACGCCCCCCAACCCATTTAAGAACCCTCTGCATGAGACGCCCCTGTTTTGTTGTTGTGGTAAAACTATTCTTCTTCCTCTGTATAGTACCTTCATATTGCCACAGAAGGCTGTAATAAGATATGTAGAGTGATGAATTATTCTTGGGGCCTAAGGGGAATGCCATTGATTTATCTAAAATGACTGCTAAAAACAGTATTCATAAAAGAAAAAATATTACTTTTTGGTTAAAAATTGTAAATTTGGCAAAGCCTTTCTAAATCCGTCACTGTTAAAACTGTCAATTCATATCGTTGTCACAATAGAACATAAGAATATATTAACAACATTATTTACTAGCGGTATTAGGACAATAATCGCTTATATAGTGAGCCACAGCTGATAGGGTTGGTAACGTTAAATAATCTTGACTATAAATTCTTAAAAGACTGCAAACGATTTTAAAAAAAACAACAGAGCATCACAACCTCACAATTATAAAGAATACTTTCAAACAATAACCCATGTGCAAAAACGTATACATAAAATAATTTTTTGAGTGTTTACGCTACTCACCCACATCTGACTGGAATATGAGCCCGACCCTTGTCCACTTGTACTCCTTCATGATCTCCAGCATGACGTCACAGACGTCGGCCGGGTGGGGGAGCACCTCGAAGGCGCCTCTGTCATGGACGCCGTGTGACGTCACCACGTAGGGCAGCTGCAGCTTGGTGAGGGCCAGCCCCACCATCTCATCATACGGCCCCACGATCACGTCAGGGGAACGGTGGTTAATCTTGTTATATACTGTGAAATAACAACATTATATTGCATATATCATCATATGGCTCCACCATCTAGTCGTATGGCCCCACAATCACGTCGGGAGAACGGTGGTTAATCTTGTTATATACTGTGAAATAACAACATTATATTGTATATTAAACAGTAACATTATATCATATATGTCATCGTATGGCCCCACGATCACGTCGGGAGAATGGTGGTTAATCTTGTTATATACTGTAAGGTAACAACATTAAATCATATATCAAATAGTAACATTATCCTATATCTCATTGTATGGCCCCACCATCTCATCATACAGCCCCAGTATGGCCCCACCATCTCATCGTACGGCCCCACAATCACGTCCGGCGAACGATGGTTGATCTTGTTATATACTGTAAGATAACAACATTATATCATATATCAAATAGTAACATTATCCTATATCTCATTGTATGGCCCCACCATCTCATCATACAGCCCCATGATCACGTCCGGAGAACGGTGGTTAATCTTGTTATTACTGTGAAATAACATTTTATCATTTATCTCATCATAGGTCCCCACGATCACGTCCAGCAAACGGTGGTCAATCTTGTTATATACTGTAAGATAACAACAGTATATTGTATATCTCATCGTTCGGCGCCAAAATCACGTCCGGTGAACGGTGTTTGATCTTGTTGTATACTGTAACATAACAACATTATATCATATATTAAATAGTGTTAGAATTAAAATTGGCCCAGTAGAACAGCCACAATGCAACAGCGGAAACCGTCACAAAAGCGACGTCCCTTTACAGTGATGTCCCTGTTATATGTAACTTGTTTATGCAGTGCAGCACAGTGGGGAAGAATGCTTGATTTTGTACACTGAGTAACAAAACCAATTTATTCATATATATCTTTGTACAGCTTTGACGATCACACTGGGCAAATGGTGCTTGTTTTACACAACCAAATAGCAACAATGACATTTTACATATATATGTCTCATGAAACCTTCCTATGATCATTCTGTTTCAGAAGAAATTTCATGGGTCTGCGCCGTGAACCTTCTCACTAATGGCTTGATCCCAACTCTTTTGGCCTGGGCCAATAGTAATCTATATCCCAACTCTTTGTGCTTTGGTTCAGGTGTGGGGCCTTCCATAAAGTACGTATATAAATTTTCAAAAATTTCAGACCCCCCCCCCCCTTTGGCCAAAGTACGCATTGGATTTATACAGGAACGTATGCAAATTTAAAAAAATCCCAGAGCCCCCTCCCTCCCTTGGGGAGTACGTACTTCATGGAAGGCCCCTTACATACTTATCTTCCTATGGTGAATATTCCTACCTGTTCTAAATCGTTAATTATTTTTCCTTTGTACTCTAGATGGATACTTTAGATGTACCTGAAATACCTTTATGTGGTTAATGATATCCAACTAGTGGGTATCCAATTACCGTCTATTTGGGATCTTTGTAGGAGGTCTGAAGTGATCAGTCCCTGCTGCCAGCACTGAGCTACCCCTCTGATGTTATTGGCAGGGACATGAGAGATCACAGGGAATAGGAGTACAATCTCCGCACTGATCAAAGATGGTATGCACTCCTTTTACTATTATAAGCAGGGGGACGTCCAGCTTATTTCAGGTAATCATTTCCAAAGTTATCGTAATTGCGTCCTCTTTTCTCATCTCACTTTATACGTTTTTATTACACAAAAACACAAAAACAATTCCATGTCCCATAATCTCCCAATTTTGACAACACGTATCTCTATAGTAATAATCATTTTAGAATGAGATATAAGATTATTGACAGCAAAAGTCAGCTATATTGATTTTTTGGCCACATATGTCCTTTAGATATGTCAATATGGCTCCCCTTCCAAATTTCATAGTTATGCCTCAGAGGTGCCAAGTACCAAATTTGGTGCTTTTATCTGCTCTCTAGCAATTTCCCAAAATAGTAACCTTAATTGACCTCACTATAAAAGACCTTGATTTACAAAATGTCTATAATCAATTAATATTCCCACTGCAGATTTTTTTAAATTTGAAAAAAATCGGTTGGTGAAATACCACGGGAAGAATTTGAACTCATACATTCGACAGGCTCGGGCTTGTCTGAAACCACTTCCTCTAAAACGTGTCAAGGAGTCTAACTCTTACTCCACTCCTAATCCTCCAACAGCAAACTATCATTATACTCTCGCTCGGTTTAAAACGACTATCCTAAACTTTTACAACGGGCGTGGAAGTTCTACCCCACCAATTTATGCTTTGATGTGCGTTCATGTTACAGGCCCTCCTGCAGGAATAGTATTATACACACCTTCCTACCACATAGTAGAGTTTCACACTATTGCATTGCAGTAGGTGCGGCTTTAACAAAACAATCCCCCTTTCCAGCTTCAACGTGTTAATTCCATTAATGCACCTACCTCTAATCTGACAACCTGTATCCAAAGGTATGCTACCCCGGTACCCAGGTACCCCAGGTACCCTAACTAGCGATTTTTTTTTTTAAACGTGTTTATTTAGCTGGATGAGTTTCAGTTTAAGCCACTTGTTTCCGGCCCCGCCCAGCGTGTTGGTTTTTACATTGCGGCGGTATACAGGAAAACAATGGAGATATATACATAAATAACTGATCATACCGTTTGTCAGCATTTGTCCTATGTGCGTTTTGAACAGATCTTTAGACTCAATTTGTCTAATTATAAGATTTAGGGGGAGTCCTCCACCCCAAACCATATTTGTCAGAAAAGAGAAAGAACAAGACTGATTCTTCTCCTTTCCTTCACTTAAGGCCAGTTCGAGAGGTATCCTGGTTAGCATAATCGGGTAATAAAAAACAAGTTGTCAAGATTAACACACAGCCCTATCAACGTCACAGGTGTTGACAGCCCTTATGCGGGGGTGCTACATAATAACCGTAACCAATTCTCTTTAACACGCTGAGAAACTTATATCACATATAACAAGGCTGCTCTAGTATGATATAAATGGTTTAGAAGTAGCCCTATCAACGACACAAGTAACATTAATCCCTGTGCGGAGGTGCTGTATGGAGCCATCCGCAGACAAAGAGTTTACCTTATCAGGCTGGGAATTTAAGTATCACGTGAAAAATGTTTAGAAATGATATCAGAGGTGTTGTACGGAACCATCCGCAGACAAAGAGCTCTCCTTATCAGGCTGAAAATCTAAAATTTCACGTGAAAGAAGAAATGCTTAGAAATGGTATCAATGACTAAAGCATAGCCCTGTGGCACCGGTAACATCAGTTTCTTATTGAACGATATCAAGCAACTTTTCCCTATGGGATATGCGATATATAGAATTATTCATTAAACCAAATTGATTCCTGTCAATTTCAATCTACACACAAATCTTGGCAGTTTTGGGACCCCCCCCCCCCCCCCCCCCGGCCAGCGACACATGTAGGCTACATGATTACAGAAATGCCAACATTCTGTAAGTGTAATTAATGGAGGAAAGCGGGGGGGGGGGGGGGATATTAGAGAGTTTTTGCAACACACCCCGATCTCAGTCCCCGTTCCCTATACGGATCTGCTGGGTTCTAGATGAATAGCCCCTATGTAAAATGACAGTTAAAGTGAAAATGATTATGAATTACATTTTCCTGCAATCTTATCCATCAGAAATGTGGATTTCATTAATAAGGATTTTTTCATAGGTAAATCTGAAAATAAATAGCAGTATCACAAGTTGAAGCTGTGTATGTATATTTTGATTAAAGATGATTTAGTCAGTGAGGGTAGACCTGACTAGCCCTGGGTCACGGTCTGCTGCTCCCACCTGTGTTCTCACTGGTCAGGGACACACAGGCAAACAGTGTATGAGGGTCTGCGAGGGGGGGGGGGGGAGCAGAGTTACATCCGTAGGGGCACTGTGGTCAGCAGGGCCAGTGCTGAGGCCTCCCCTATCATATGAATGTACTTTTCCAATGAATCCTTTATGTTAGTTTCTTAATCAACTTTCTTGCACCCATCATGAATATAGACATGTTCATTACAAATAAATATGAGATTAGTTTTCTTCTTATTTGAGACATTATCTACTGGTAAGTAATGGGTAGGAGATCCGTGTTCCTGTGTGTCCCTGATCAGACGGCCCACAGCTGGGAGCAGCAGACCATGACCAAGGGCCAGTCAGGTCTGCACTCAGACACATTTATATTTATCAAAATATACAAACACAAAATCAACCTGACCGAGCCCTTTATTTTCAGATTTATATCATAACTCATTATTCTAAAATAAGTTACATTTCTGACATATTTGATAAAGGCAGAATTCAAATAAATAATATTGTTTCCCTTATTAATAACATTATCCATGGGGACCATTCATCTATAGCCCCAAGATCCGTTTCGGGATCGGGGGAATGAGATACGTGTGGTTTGCAAAAACTCTCTATTGACATGTTTTGAATCGTACAGATTTATGTCTCAAACTTATCAACGTATATATATATCTGGTTTCAATACATATTATAGTAAAAACTCACAAAAGTGGTGAGTGTCATGTTGACGCTGGGGAAGGACAATCGTTTTGTTAGGCCGGGCCTAACGAATCTAGTGGGGGTCGAACCCACGAGGGGCTCGAATAATTCATTAGTCGCCGAGCGTCACGGCTCACCGGACGGATTGGGCCGATAGAGGCCTTTTATATCAGAACCACAGGACTGATGCAATACACGGCGTCCTACTTCTAGTATAGTGTAGACAATCTGCGGCGAATAACCCCTCCGCGCCAGAATCGACAACCATGATTCGCAGTTAGCGAGCGTCGAGGTGGCAGAGTGATAGTGTAGACTGATCTTTCCTCCAGCGACACCTGGTGGTATAAATTGAAACAAGGACGACCATGAACGAAAAAAATGTACTCAAATGGGGATTCGAACACGGGCAGGCCACCATCCAAATACCAACCGGTCTCAATGTTGCTTAACTTACCCGGGCTAGGGACCATCCAAGCAGAAACCGGTATGAACGGGGCTTAACTATGCGGTTAAATATATATATGAAATGGGTCGAGTGATTCCCCCATCGTGATCAGATCATAACTTATAGATTAGTGTTCACTGTAATTGACTGTATGGATTTAAACATATCAACCAAGAGCCATCAAGAGATAAGGGGCCGTGCATAAATGATGTCACACTTTTTCAGGGTATTTGTAGGACCCACCCACCCCCCTGTCACGCTAAATTCTCTGATCTAAACATGAAAATAAGGCCTGTTTCAGGCAGTGTCACACTTTTCACCCTACCCAACCACCCCCTAGTGTGTGACATCATTTATGGACGGCCCTTAAAGTCTAGTATTCATAGACTTGGATACCTGCCAAACTGAATTAAACCTTCTGCATACCGAGGATGATTATATTAAGCAGTTTGGGGTATTTAGGCATATTTCCTGGTACTGACATGTACAGAACCGTCAACGGTCAACCAGTTTTTTTTTTTTTTTTGGGGGGGGGGGGGGGCGGTTATGTGAGTCTTCCCTGACAAACAAGGGGTGCACGTGGTCAACCCTGACCCTGAGACATACCACCCGTGGTTTATGGCTTATCAAAGGGCCGCCTGGAGGCATCCTCGCACACCAGTCCCCCAGCCGCTCCCGCGATCAGTAGGCCCTGGTCTCAAAGGCTCCAAAACTGGGGGACCTCATGAATATTTAATTTATTTCCCTGTAATCAGAACACCCTTCTCAGGTTTCCCTATCTCCCCCAGATTGGGCGCCCTTGAGGTCAAGGCACTGATAGAGCGGTAGCGGCGACTGGGGCCTTGACTTGAGAAGATGCCTGGAGGAGGCAGGGACGGAGTTAGGGGGGTGCGCCCCGGGCCCGCGCCCCCCCCCTATTTTTGGCCAAATTTAGATTTTTTTAATGTAAAACTCTTGCCCCCAGCTGGGGCGCTGGGACATTTTTAATATGGGCGCCCCCCCCCCCCCCCCTTTCTTGAACTCCTGGATCCGCCTCTGGGAGGGGTGTGTGTAACGGTCAGTGGAGGCCCTCAGACACCAGCCACACAGGGAAAATGAATGAAGATTTCCTCAGATACACGCTATTTTTGAATGGTTCTCCTGCTTTTATTTCTGGAGACCTACGGGGACCTTTGTAACAAGGGGTGCACGTGGTCAACTAGAATTCAGGAGGGATCGGTGAGAAAAAGAAGGGGCGGGCGGTAGTTTGGCAGTGGGTAGTAACCTTGAAAGAGCCCCCTTCCCAGTATAAATTGGAAACGGAGAAAGACAGTTTAAGTGGAGGATCGGATTCATATGGGGAGTCCCATTGGTATTGCAAATATAAATTTATACAACATTTATTTATAGTTTTACATTCTGAAATTGTAGTCTTATCCCCGTCATGGGTAGCGCTGTGGTCAGGGGTGTCTGGTGACCAGCTGCAGATGGTTATGTGATATGGGGGAAGAACGGGGGTTGGGCGTGTGGTCTCTCTTCTTGTGGAGCATTAAATTATTCCGACAGTGATGATAGAAAAGTCTTGAAATGATAAATGAAAGTTGGATTTTTTCTAAGGAAAACATTCTTTAACATAATTGTGAACAAATTGATATGTTAAAAGTCAAAAATGAGCAATAATTATGATAAATACAAAATTCGGAGAATTAAACAAATAATAATATTTTAGTACTCGACCCTCCCTTTATGCATGCAATTCTTCGCGCATGAATTTACTGGGTTTTTTTCTCATGGACCACTTTCATCTCTGGAAATCCCCTTAGCTTATTACCGGGGTGCTAAACACTGGCTTTCCCTACCAAGACATATTCGTGAATTACATAATATTGATATAAAATAGCACTGACGATGACAATTAAAAATTATGGCTTATTGCCGTATGACGGACGATACGTCAAGTTTACCAAGGCATTTACAGGATTCGAACCCACGGAGAGAAAACACATCAGGTCGTCAATGAAATGACTTATCCATTTGACCGCCGACCTGATGCTGCAGGTGATAGATTTTCAGACGGGTAGGTTCCTCCACGGGCCTTACAATGGGGTCAAACATTGCCATTTCTCCACGTATTCACAAATCAAGGCTCCTGCGCCGGTAAAACTAGTTATCTGTCAGGATAGACTGGGAGGGAGGGAGGGAGCGAGACAGCCCTGCGTGATGGAGGATTAATCTCTAGGGCCCGACCCGGGGGCCCGACCCAGAGACCGCCTGACGGTGTAACCCTTACCGGGCCACGCCCCACCACGCCCCGTTGCACTGCGTAAGTTATCCCCGGTCTCAACCGATGATTGGGACGGAATCTGAGGTGTGTTGCAGTTTGCCCCATGAGTTTGCCCCAGTCTGAGAGGCGGTCTCTGTGGGTCGTTACAGGGGTGACAGGGCGGATCCAGAACTTCGTATAGGGGGGGGGGGGGGGGGGCACAAACATGAATGTACAGGGGGAGGTGGGCCCCCCTAAACATGATTTAATAGGGCAAGGGGAGGGGGGGGGGGGCCCGCCCCCCCCCCCTTGAATCCGCCACAGATTGGTAACTATAAACAAATAAAGGCTCCCCCCCCCCCCCGCGAGGGTGGTCCCTTCCAGCCATTATATAATTCAGGGTCATGACTTACCGCTCCTGAATTTTAGGCGACCGCCACCTATTTTTGGACACCAAAAATCACCGCCCTCCCAAATAAGAGTGTGTCAATGGAGGGGGGGTAGACTGACCCGGTCCAGGGGCGGATCCAGGGGGGGGGGGGGCGGACGGGCCTTGCCCCCCCCCCCCTTGCCCTGTTTAATCATGTTTGATTGGGGGGGGGGGGGGCCCACCCCCCTGTACATTCATGTTTTTGGCCCCCCCCCCCCCCCCCCTCTACAAATTCCTGGGTCCGCCCCTCTCACCCCGAACGTTTCTAACGGCTATCATAGAACAGACCAGTATGGTGATTCCCCGCCAATTATTTTGTAACATGAAGTCGATAAGATGGCAGTTTAAGTAGTTATGCCTTTTAACTTATCTCGAGCTCTTTGGTCTGTGAACATAATCTTTGAACAAGAGATTATATAAAACCAGTGTATCTTTGCTGATTCCTTATTGTGTTTCGATAATATGTTTTTTAATTGCGCTATTTATCGCGTGTGAACGTAAGTGTGTGAGATAAAGAGTGTTGATTTCCGCTAATTAACTAAGTTCTCACGCTCGCATCGCGCTAGCTTCTACCTGACGTCGTACGTCATGACGTCAGATATCAGAATACGTCGACGTCTTGGACAAACAGATAAGCGGAATTTCAACCGGGGCGCAGAAGGCTCCAGACCCCAGACAAGGAAACACCTTGATTTTCTGTCTAGGATTACGGTTCAGGAATCTGGATTACCACACAATATGGCACATAGACCCGCGGCCGGGCATCAACAGTAAGTCTTTATTTGTTAGTTATGTTCCCTATTTTCCCAAGAACAAGGGTCTATAATATATAGCAACCCGTTGTGTTTTCGATGGTTTTTAGTTGGCCGTTTGGGCAAAGAGATGATCTGGCGGAGGCAGTGGCTGTTTTAGAGGGGGTTGCGCGGGGGCCTTTTTGGGACCAATTTTACATTTTTTTAAATTTAAAACTCGTCCAAAAGGTAATTAAGAAGCAAACACTTCCAATAGCGCGCACCCCCCTCTTTTCGACACTTATTACAGACATGTCCACTCTAGATCCCGTGAGTCTCCTGACCTCCCCTAGCGCAAAATCGACCCCCCGCCCCCCCCCCCCCCCCTTCCTCAACTTGATCCGCCCCTGGACAACGCAGGGACGGGAAGGTGGGAGAATGCCCGGGGAGAATGTCTTATGCCCACCCCCAGCTACCGCCAGGCTGAATGGCCGGCCTAGGTAGCCCTGCCCCTTATTTACCCCTCCTTGCATGGTTTAATGACCCTTAAAGCATTGGCGGATCCAGGGGGGGGGGCAGACGGGCCTTGGCCCCCCCCCCCCCCCCCCAAAAAAAAAAAAAAAAAAAAGAGAGAGAGAGAAAGAAAGGGAGAGAGGGAAGAGAAAGGAAAAGAAGAGAAAAACGGAGGGGGCCGTTCCGGGGTAGGTTAGATCTAAAATAATTGTTGTGTTCAGGCAACCCGACCTACCTTATTTTATTTTTGCTCTACCCTAATTATTTTCATAATTCTTTTTCTAAAAGATACTAAAATTCAATAGAAATGACCTAAATGACAGGGAAGAGCATATATTTTACCAAAAGATGTATTTAAAACTAAAGATAAAGTAATTTTTTCAACCTAAGTTGCACAACTATTTTTTTTTTGCCTTAGAGGGAGGGGGACTGACATGTGAGGGCTGGTAGACCTTGGATGGGTTCAAGGGAGGGGGCCGACCTATAAGGCTGGGAGACCTTGATTATGTATTAGAGGGAGGGGGCCGACCTGTAAGGGCTGGTGGACCTTGGATTTATGTTAGAGGGAGGGGACCAACCTGTTAGGGCCGGGAGACCTTGATTATGTGTTAGAGGGAGGGGGGCCGACCTGTGAGGGCTGGTAGACCTTAGATGTGTTAGAGGGAGGGGGCCAACCTGTCAGAGCTGGTGGACCTTGGACAGGGGCGGACCCAGGAATTTTCAAAAGGGGGGCGTGCTATAGTAAAATTTTCCCCCGGGCCCTCCGGGCTTAGGAATTTTACATTAAAAAAAAATCAATATTTTGGCCAAAAAAAAATGGGGGGGGGGGGGGCATGTGCCCTGCATGCCCATCCCTTAAATCTGCGCCTGTTGGATATATATGTTAGAGGGAGGGGGGCCGAACTGTGAAGGCTGGTAAACATATGCTTCCCCTGCCAGTCCTTTGGTTCCCCTCCTGATCCTGTGCCTCCTCTGTTGGCCCTGAGGATCCCCTGTCAACCCTCTGCTGCCCCTGTCGACCCTGTACCACCCCTGCAGAGTGAGACCTTGTGCCTCCCCTGTCCAAAATGCTCCAGAATGCCTCAGATTACATGAATGATAGGTTATCTTTTCCAAAAGTTCCTGAGAGTTTAGGGGCATTGGATTTGTATAGGAACGTACGCAAAATTCTTAAAATATCAGACCCCCCCCACCCCCCCTTGGTGCGTACGTACTTAATGGAAGGCCCCTTATCCTCCTGGGGTTATCATCATGTACACAAAAATTCCCTTGAAAAATTGGTATTCAAATTAAAATAATTATTAGGAAAATAAATTATCCCTTAAGGTTACCAAAGTACCTCAGAATGGCTCAGATTGCATGAATGAAGGGTAATCTTTTTAAAAATTTCCTGGGGGAGGCCCCCCATACCCCCCCAATGCGAGGGGGGACCCCTCCCATACCCTCCCCGTGGACGGCTACGCCGTCCACTAATTAAGCCTTCATATACTACTAGGAAAATTGCAATTCTTGGCCCCCCCCCCCCTAAACAATTCCTGGATCCGCCCCTGTAAAGTACCATTTTAAATAATTTACACGATAAAATTAATGTTTTGTCATTTAGCATCTCTTTCTAGTTCAGCATCATAAGAAGTCGCTAAGTGACAAAATTAATGTTTTGTCACTTACATTAGCAACAATTTTGTGGCTTAGCAGCTTGTACATGTGCAACCGCTATCCCATAAAATATGGTTCTAAGTGACAAAGTTTTGTTGGATAGTGTCTGTTTGTAGGATAGCGTCTTCGGCTGGAGCTGATTACTATTGATAGACATGAAATGACCTTAAGCTTCACTATTGAATTTTCAGAGGCCTTGTGTACACCCAGCAGGTGGGGCCGGGGATTGTGTTTCTTGTCCTCAGCGGTCCAGCCCCACGCATACAGTGAGTCTAATAATATATAGTTATAACACTCCATTATTTATCTAAATATAACTTCGAATTCCATAAATTAGTATTAGAATCAATTCTGATCCATTCATTTCATTTGTAACTTTTTTCCCTTGTAACAAGGTAACGCCATGCTACCTCACCCTTATTATACATACTCTGCATACTTAAAAGTCAGTGGACATGCATATGTAAATATCTTCGTCCAAATTTCCCATGAATAACTTTCACTTTACGAGCTTACATCCTTATTTAGAAAGCAAAGGCAATATTTGTTAATTTTGTAAATTTGTATTTTTTCTCTTAGGGTGGTACGACCGCCCGCAGGGGCCGAGGTGGTCATGCTGATGCTACCAGGTCCACCCCAGCTGCCACCGCCGCCCCAGCCCCAGGGACCGTCCCCGGTACCAGCACCGTCGCCCCCGCCGCCGCCGCCACCCGCCCACCCCCAGCTGCCACCGCCGTCTCAGCCCCATGGCCAGGCACCATCACCACCTTCACCACGTCCATCACCACCACCACCACCACCGCCACCACCGCCAAGCCCTGCCTCTGTTTACTCTCTCTCGTCCGACTCAGGGTCTGACTCAAATAGCTAGACCAGAGAGTCGGACGAGAGAGAGTAAATTTTTTTTGGTTTTTTTTAACCACACTCTTAACAAAGTTCTCGATGTTAATGAGTAAGGGATATTGTGTATGTTAAGAATTTATCCCGGTTTATATTATTATAATAATTAAATATATTATGTCACTTGAAAAAAGTCAAGTAGTTATACAAAACGAGTAAGCAGGACTATGCTAAGCCTGCCTATCTCAGGTGTTAGAGTCACGTTACATATTCCTCAATACATATCTTTACCATGGTTTGAATTGTTGTAGACTTTCAGCTTGATATAATGTGCATGGCCAATTGGTTCCATGCCAACGCCCCTATAGAATAGGGACTCTTACGATATAATTGTAAAACCACTTTATCTAAATGGAATTTCAGGGCAATAGTACCTCGTGTTACCCTCGTTGGTTGAACTTTCCATGCAATATTTGTTAATCCTCGTCTCCATGGCTAGACCTTACACATGTGTGTGTGTGTGTATGTGGGGGGGGGGGGGGGGGGGGGGGGCAAGGGGGACAGGGGTCAAGGGGGACAGGGAATGGGGGGCAAGGGCAAGAGGGGGAGAGAAGGTGTTTTTTTTTGTACATTTTGTAAATAGTTTAGTTTAGTTTAGCTTAGTTTCTTAATTTATAGTATTATACATAGTTTGTTGTTTTTTTGTTTGAGTTGTTGTTTTTTTATGGGATTTTTGGTCTGGGGATGGGGGCAAGCAGGACAGGGAAGGGGGAGGGGGCAAGAGGGGGATTAATACCAACACCTAGCTACCTCCTGGTCTTCAAGGTTTTGACAGCGATGCGGAACCAGTCCTCGTACATTCCCCGCCCCGACGACCGCAGACGCAATTAGGGCCGGTCTGTGGCGTCGGGTCGGTGAGCTGTGCGAGGTCTACCAACAGCAGCTGGAAATGACCGCTCGAATTCCCCAGACTGAATGGGCCTATCCTAACAAGTAAAAATCAGGGCTGTCAGAAAGCTCTCAGGACTGACAATACTTGGCATAGTCGGCCCTGTTGGCCCACAGGCCAAAAAGTTGGTCGCCAACACTGTACACCTAACATGTCGCAGGGAGAAATGCATCCATACCAACACCTAGCTACCTCCTGGTCTTCAAGGTTTTGACAGCGATGCGGAACCAGTCCTCGTACATTTACCGATCCGATGAACCACAGACGCAATTAGGGCCGGTCTGTGGCGTCGGATCGGTAGCTGTGCGAGGTCTACCAACGGCAGCTGGGCCAAAAAGTTAGTTGCCAACACTGTATACATAACATGTCGCAGGGAGAAATGCATCCATACCAACACCTAGCTACCTCCTGGTCTTCAAGGTTTTGACAGCGATGCGGAACCAGTCCTCGTACATTTACCGATCCGATGAACCACAGACGCAATTAGGGCCGGTCTGTGGCGTCGGATGGGTAGCTGTGCGAGGTCTACCAACGGCAGCTGGAAATGACCGCTCGAATTCCCCAGACCGAATGGGCCTATCCTAAC
>CAKZFK010000242.1:0-16516 GCA_936440205.1 Lepidonotus clava | reverse complement strand
TTCTGAGCACAGCGGCGGATTCCTTGGGCCTTTTTACATCCTCCTGGCCTGTTCCGGGGCCGCTTAAAAAACCCTGGGGGCCGTGAGGGGGCGGAAAGGCAGGCCCAGGTGAACTCAATCTAATAAAAGCGGCCCCCGTCGACCCTTGGAGAGCCCTGCAGGCCGGGGAAATCGACCAATCGGCAAACCGAGAGTGCCCCCGATAGTTTCAGGGCTTGGGGAAAATCATTCTAAGAGGAGAAGATTCAACTCAAATATTTTGGCAGACCCGATTTAACACTACGAGCCTATTTAGATAGGCAGCCTGACCAAGGAGGTACCCGAACGGTCCCACCTGGAAGATTAACCGTCGCCCGTATCGGACTTCTGAGCACAGCGGCGGATTCCTTGGGCCTTTTTACATCCTCCTGGCCTGTTCCGGGGCCGCTTAAAAAACCCTGGGGGCCGTGAGGGGGCGGAAAGGCAGGCCCAGGTGAACTCAATCTAATAAAAGCGGCCCCCGTCGACCCTTGGAGAGCCCTGCAGGCCGGGGAAATCGACCAATCGGCAAACCGAGAGTGCCCCGATAGTTTCAGGGCTTGGGGAAAATCATTCTAAGAGGAGAAGATTCAACTCAAATATTTTGGCAGACCCGATTTAACACTACGAGCCTATTTAGATAGGCAGCCTGACCAAGGAGGTACCCGAACGGTCCCACCTGGAAGATTAACCGTCGCCCGTATCGGACTTCTGAGCACAGCGGCGGATTCCTTGGGCCTTTTTACATCCTCCTGGCCTGTTCCGGGGCCGCTTAAAAAACCCAGGGGCCGTGAGGGGGCGGAAAGGCAGGCCCAGGTGAACTCAATCTAATAAAAGCGGCCCCCGTCGACCCTTGGAGAGCCCTGCAGGCCGGGGAAATCGACCAATCGGCAAACCGAGAGTGCCCCCGATAGTTTCAGGGCTTGGGGAAAATCATTCTAAGAGGAGAAGATTCAACTCAAATATTTTGGCAGACCCGATTTAACACTACGAGCCTATTTAGATAGGCAGCCTGACCAAGGAGGTACCCGAACGGTCCCACCTGGAAGATTAACCGTCGCCCGTATCGGACTTCTGAGCACAGCGGCGGATTCCTTGGGCCTTTTTACATCCTCCTGGCCTGTTCCGGGGCCGCTTAAAAAACCCTGGGGGCCGTGAGGGGGCGGAAAGGCAGGCCCAGGTGAACTCAATCTAATAAAAGCGGCCCCCGTCGACCCTTGGAGAGCCCTGCAGGCCGGGGAAATCGACCAATCGGCAAACCGAGAGTGCCCCCGATAGTTTCAGGGCTTGGGGAAAATCATTCTAAGAGGAGAAGATTCAACTCAAATATTTTGGCAGACCCGATTTAACACTACGAGCCTATTTAGATAGGCAGCCTGACCAAGGAGGTACCCGAACGGTCCCACCTGGAAGATTAACCGTCGCCCGTATCGGACTTCTGAGCACAGCGGCGGATTCCTTGGGCCTTTTTACATCCTCCTGGCCTGTTCCGGGGCCGCTTAAAAAACCCTGGGGGCCGTGAGGGGGCGGAAAGGCAGGCCCAGGTGAACTCAATCTAATAAAAGCGGCCCCCGTCGACCCTTGGAGAGCCCTGCAGGCCGGGGAAATCGACCAATCGGCAAACCGAGAGTGCCCCCGATAGTTTCAGGGCTTGGGGAAAATCATTCTAAGAGGAGAAGATTCAACTCAAATATTTTGGCAGACCCGATTTAACACTACGAGCCTATTTAGATAGGCAGCCTGACCAAGGAGGTACCCGAACGGTCCCACCTGGAAGATTAACCGTCGCCCGTATCGGACTTCTGAGCACAGCGGCGGATTCCTTGGGCCTTTTTACATCCTCCTGGCCTGTTCCGGGGCCGCTTAAAAAACCCTGGGGCCGTGAGGGGGCGGAAAGGCAGGCCCAGGTGAACTCAATCTAATAAAAGCGGCCCCCGTCGACCCTTGGAGAGCCCTGCAGGCCGGGGAAATCGACCAATCGGCAAACCGAGAGTGCCCCCGATAGTTTCAGGGCTTGGGGAAAATCATTCTAAGAGGAGAAGATTCAACTCAAATATTTTGGCAGACCCGATTTAACACTACGAGCCTATTTAGATAGGCAGCCTGACCAAGGAGGTACCCGAACGGTCCCACCTGGAAGATTAACCGTCGCCCGTATCGGACTTCTGAGCACAGCGGCGGATTCCTTGGGCCTTTTTACATCCTCCTGGCCTGTTCCGGGGCCGCTTAAAAAACCCTGGGGGCCGTGAGGGGGCGGAAAGGCAGGCCCAGGTGAACTCAATCTAATAAAAGCGGCCCCCGTCGACCCTTGGAGAGCCCTGCAGGCCGGGGAAATCGACCAATCGGCAAACCGAGAGTGCCCCCGATAGTTTCAGGGCTTGGGGAAAATCATTCTAAGAGGAGAAGATTCAACTCAAATATTTTGGCAGACCCGATTTAACACTACGAGCCTATTTAGATAGGCAGCCTGACCAAGGAGGTACCCGAACGGTCCCACCTGGAAGATTAACCGTCGCCCGTATCGGACTTCTGAGCACAGCGGCGGATTCCTTGGGCCTTTTTACATCCTCCTGGCCTGTTCCGGGGCCGCTTAAAAAACCCTGGGGGCCGTGAGGGGGCGGAAAGGCAGGCCCAGGTGAACTCAATCTAATAAAAGCGGCCCCCGTCGACCCTTGGAGAGCCCTGCAGGCCGGGGAAATCGACCAATCGGCAAACCGAGAGTGCCCCCGATAGTTTCAGGGCTTGGGGAAAATCATTCTAAGAGGAGAAGATTCAACTCAAATATTTTGGCAGACCCGATTTAACACTACGAGCCTATTTAGATAGGCAGCCTGACCAAGGAGGTACCCGAACGGTCCCACCTGGAAGATTAACCGTCGCCCGTATCGGACTTCTGAGCACAGCGGCGGATTCCTTGGGCCTTTTTACATCCTCCTGGCCTGTTCCGGGGCCGCTTAAAAAACCCTGGGGGCCGTGAGGGGGCGGAAAGGCAGGCCCAGGTGAACTCAATCTAATAAAAGCGGCCCCCGTCGACCCTTGGAGAGCCCTGCAGGCCGGGGAAATCGACCAATCGGCAAACCGAGAGTGCCCCCGATAGTTTCAGGGCTTGGGGGAAAATCATTCTAAGAGGAGAAGATTCAACTCAAATATTTTGGCAGACCCGATTTAACACTACGAGCCTATTTAGATAGGCAGCCTGACCAAGGAGGTACCCGAACGGTCCCACCTGGAAGATTAACCGTCGCCCGTATCGGACTTCTGAGCACAGCGGCGGATTCCTTGGGCCTTTTTACATCCTCCTGGCCTGTTCCGGGGCCGCTTAAAAAACCCTGGGGGCCGTGAGGGGGCGGAAAGGCAGGCCCAGGTGAACTCAATCTAATAAAAGCGGCCCCCGTCGACCCTTGGAGAGCCCTGCAGGCCGGGGAAATCGACCAATCGGCAAACCGAGAGTGCCCCCGATAGTTTCAGGGCTTGGGGAAAATCATTCTAAGAGGAGAAGATTCAACTCAAATATTTTGGCAGACCCGATTTAACACTACGAGCCTATTTAGATAGGCAGCCTGACCAAGGAGGTACCCGAACGGTCCCACCTGGAAGATTAACCGTCGCCCGTATCGGACTTCTGAGCACAGCGGCGGATTCCTTGGGCCTTTTTACATCCTCCTGGCCTGTTCCGGGGCCGCTTAAAAAACCCTGGGGGCCGTGAGGGGGCGGAAAGGCAGGCCCAGGTGAACTCAATCTAATAAAAGCGGCCCCCGTCGACCCTTGGAGAGCCCTGCAGGCCGGGGAAATCGACCAATCGGCAAACCGAGAGTGCCCCCGATAGTTTCAGGGCTTGGGGAAAATCATTCTAAGAGGAGAAGATTCAACTCAAATATTTTGGCAGACCCGATTTAACACTACGAGCCTATTTAGATAGGCAGCCTGACCAAGGAGGTACCCGAACGGTCCCACCTGGAAGATTAACCGTCGCCCGTATCGGACTTCTGAGCACAGCGGCGGATTCCTTGGGCCTTTTTACATCCTCCTGGCCTGTTCCGGGGCCGCTTAAAAAACCCTGGGGGCCGTGAGGGGGCGGAAAGGCAGGCCCAGGTGAACTCAATCTAATAAAAGCGGCCCCCGTCGACCCTTGGAGAGCCCTGCAGGCCGGGGAAATCGACCAATCGGCAAACCGAGAGTGCCCCCGATAGTTTCAGGGCTTGGGGAAAATCATTCTAAGAGGAGAAGATTCAACTCAAATATTTTGGCAGACCCGATTTAACACTACGAGGCCTATTTAGATAGGCAGCCTGACCAAGGAGGTACCCGAACGGTCCCACCTGGAAGATTAACCGTCGCCCGTATCGGACTTCTGAGCACAGCGGCGGATTCCTTGGGCCTTTTTACATCCTCCTGGCCTGTTCCGGGGCCGCTTAAAAAACCCTGGGGGCCGTGAGGGGGCGGAAAGGCAGGCCCAGGTGAACTCAATCTAATAAAAGCGGCCCCCGTCGACCCTTGGAGAGCCCTGCAGGCCGGGGAAATCGACCAATCGGCAAACCGAGAGTGCCCCCGATAGTTTCAGGGCTTGGGGAAAATCATTCTAAGAGGAGAAGATTCACTCAAATATTTTGGCAGACCCGATTTAACACTACGAGCCTATTTAGATAGGCAGCCTGACCAAGGAGGTACCCGAACGGTCCCACCTGGAAGATTAACCGTCGCCCGTATCGGACTTCTGAGCACAGCGGCGGATTCCTTGGGCCTTTTTACATCCTCCTGGCCTGTTCCGGGGCCGCTTAAAAAACCCTGGGGGCCGTGAGGGGGCGGAAAGGCAGGCCCAGGTGAACTCAATCTAATAAAAGCGGCCCCCGTCGACCCTTGGAGAGCCCTGCAGGCCGGGGAAATCGACCAATCGGCAAACCGAGAGTGCCCCCGATAGTTTCAGGGCTTGGGGAAAATCATTTCTAAGAGGAGAAGATTCAACTCAAATATTTTGGCAGACCCGATTTAACACTACGAGCCTATTTAGATAGGCAGCCTGACCAAGGAGGTACCCGAACGGTCCCACCTGGAAGATTAACCCGTCGCCCGTATCGGACTTCTGAGCACAGCGGCGGATTCCTTGGGCCTTTTTACATCCTCCTGGCCTGTTCCGGGGCCGCTTAAAAAACCCTGGGGGCCGTGAGGGGGGCGGAAGGCAGGCCCAGGTGAACTCAATCTAATAAAGCGGCCCCCGTCGACCCTTGGAGAGCCCTGCAGGCCGGGGAAATCGACCAATCGGCAAACCGAGAGTGCCCCCGATAGTTTCAGGGCTTGGGGAAAATCATTCTAAGAGGAGAAGATTCAACTCAAATATTTTGGCAGACCCGATTTAACACTACGAGCCTATTTAGATAGGCAGCCTGACCAAGGAGGTACCCGAACGGTCCCCACCTGGAAGATTAACCGTCGCCCGTATCGGACTTCTGAGCACAGCGGCGGATTCCTTGGGCCTTTTTACATCCTCCTGGCCTGTTCCGGGGCCGCTTAAAAACCCTGGGGGCCGTGAGGGGGCGGAAAGGCAGGCCCAGGTGAACTCAATCTAATAAAGCGGCCCCCGTCGACCCTTGGAGAGCCCTGCAGGCCGGGGGAAATCGACCAATCGGCAAACCGAGAGTGCCCCCGATAGTTTCAGGGCTTGGGGAAAATCATTCTAAGAGGAGAAGATTCAACTCAAATATTTTGGCAGACCCGATTTAACACTACGAGCCTATTTAGATAGGCAGCCTGACCAAGGAGGTACCCGAACGGTCCCACCTGGAAGATTAACCGTCGCCCGTATCGGACTTCTGAGCACAGCGGCGGATTCCTTGGGCCTTTTTACATCCTCCTGGCCTGTTCCGGGGCCGCTTAAAAAACCCTGGGGGCCGTGAGGGGGCGGAAAGGCAGGCCCAGGTGAACTCAATCTAATAAAAGCGGCCCCCGTCGACCCTTGGAGAGCCCTGCAGGCCGGGGAAATCGACCAATCGGCAAACCGAGAGTGCCCCCGATAGTTTCAGGGCTTGGGGAAAATCATTCTAAGAGGAGAAGATTCAACTCAAATATTTTGGCAGACCCGATTTAACACTACGAGCCTATTTAGATAGGCAGCCTGACCAAGGAGGTACCCGAACGGTCCCACCTGGAAGATTAACCGTCGCCCGTATCGGACTTCTGAGCACAGCGGCGGATTCCTTGGGCCTTTTTACATCCTCCTGGCCTGTTCCGGGGCCGCTTAAAAAACCCTGGGGGCCGTGAGGGGGCGGAAAGGCAGGCCCAGGTGAACTCAATCTAATAAAAGCGGCCCCCGTCGACCCTTGGAGAGCCCTGCAGGCCGGGGAAATCGACCAATCGGCAAACCGAGAGTGCCCCCGATAGTTTCAGGGCTTGGGGAAAATCATTCTAAGAGGAGAAGATTCAACTCAAATATTTTGGCAGACCCGATTTAACACTACGAGCCTATTTAGATAGGCAGCCTGACCAAGGAGGTACCCGAACGGTCCCACCTGGAAGATTAACCGTCGCCCGTATCGGACTTCTGAGCACAGCGGCGGATTCCTTGGGCCTTTTTACATCCTCCTGGCCTGTTCCGGGGCCGCTTAAAAAACCCTGGGGGCCGTGAGGGGGCGGAAAGGCAGGCCCAGGTGAACTCAATCTAATAAAAGCGGCCCCCGTCGACCCTTGGAGAGCCCTGCAGGCCGGGGAAATCGACCAATCGGCAAACCGAGAGTGCCCCCGATAGTTTCAGGGCTTGGGGAAAATCATTCTAAGAGGAGAAGATTCAACTCAAATATTTTGGCAGACCCGATTTAACACTACGAGCCTATTTAGATAGGCAGCCTGACCAAGGAGGTACCCGAACGGTCCCACCTGGAAGATTAACCGTCGCCCGTATCGGACTTCTGAGCACAGCGGCGGATTCCTTGGGCCTTTTTACATCCTCCTGGCCTGTTCCGGGGCCGCTTAAAAAACCCTGGGGGCCGTGAGGGGGCGGAAAGGCAGGCCCAGGTGAACTCAATCTAATAAAAGCGGCCCCCGTCGACCCTTGGAGAGCCCTGCAGGCCGGGGAAATCGACCAATCGGCAAACCGAGAGTGCCCCCGATAGTTTCAGGGCTTGGGGAAAATCATTCTAAGAGGAGAAGATTCAACTCAAATATTTTGGCAGACCCGATTTAACACTACGAGCCTATTTAGATAGGCAGCCTGACCAAGGAGGTACCCGAACGGTCCCACCTGGAAGATTAACCGTCGCCCGTATCGGACTTCTGAGCACAGCGGCGGATTCCTTGGGCCTTTTTACATCCTCCTGGCCTGTTCCGGGGCCGCTTAAAAAACCCTGGGGGCCGTGAGGGGGCGGAAAGGCAGGCCCAGGTGAACTCAATCTAATAAAAGCGGCCCCCGTCGACCCTTGGAGAGCCCTGCAGGCCGGGGAAATCG
Source organism: Lepidonotus clava (assembly GCA_936440205.1). NCBI lineage: Eukaryota > Metazoa > Annelida > Polychaeta > Phyllodocida > Polynoidae > Lepidonotus > Lepidonotus clava. The sequence continues at coordinate 9,063 of CAKZFK010000242.1, read as the reverse complement.
ACCAATCGGCAAACCGAGAGTGCCCCCGATAGTTTCAGGGCTTGGGGAAAATCATTCTAAGAGGAGAAGATTCAACTCAAATATTTTGGCAGACCCGATTTAACACTACGAGCCTATTTAGATAGGCAGCCTGACCAAGGAGGTACCCGAACGGTCCCACCTGGAAGATTAACCGTCGCCCGTATCGGACTTCTGAGCACAGCGGCGGATTCCTTGGGCCTTTTTACATCCTCCTGGCCTGTTCCGGGGCCGCTTAAAAAACCCTGGGGGCCGTGAGGGGGCGGAAAGGCAGGCCCAGGTGAACTCAATCTAATAAAAGCGGCCCCCGTCGACCCTTGGAGAGCCCTGCAGGCCGGGGAAATCGACCAATCGGCAAACCGAGAGTGCCCCCGATAGTTTCAGGGCTTGGGGAAAATCATTCTAAGAGGAGAAGATTCAACTCAAATATTTTGGCAGACCCGATTTAACACTACGAGCCTATTTAGATAGGCAGCCTGACCAAGGAGGTACCCGAACGGTCCCACCTGGAAGATTAACCGTCGCCCGTATCGGACTTCTGAGCACAGCGGCGGATTCCTTGGGCCTTTTTACATCCTCCTGGCCTGTTCCGGGGCCGCTTAAAAAACCCTGGGGGCCGTGAGGGGGCGGAAAGGCAGGCCCAGGTGAACTCAATCTAATAAAAGCGGCCCCCGTCGACCCTTGGAGAGCCCTGCAGGCCGGGGAAATCGACCAATCGGCAAACCGAGAGTGCCCCCGATAGTTTCAGGGCTTGGGGAAAATCATTCTAAGAGGAGAAGATTCAACTCAAATATTTTGGCAGACCCGATTTAACACTACGAGCCTATTTAGATAGGCAGCCTGACCAAGGAGGTACCCGAACGGTCCCACCTGGAAGATTAACCGTCGCCCGTATCGGACTTCTGAGCACAGCGGCGGATTCCTTGGGCCTTTTTACATCCTCCTGGCCTGTTCCGGGGCCGCTTAAAAAACCCTGGGGGCCGTGAGGGGGCGGAAAGGCAGGCCCAGGTGAACTCAATCTAATAAAAGCGGCCCCCGTCGACCCTTGGAGAGCCCTGCAGGCCGGGGAAATCGACCAATCGGCAAACCGAGAGTGCCCCCGATAGTTTCAGGGCTTGGGGAAAATCATTCTAAGAGGAGAAGATTCAACTCAAATATTTTGGCAGACCCGATTTAACACTACGAGCCTATTTAGATAGGCAGCCTGACCAAGGAGGTACCCGAACGGTCCCACCTGGAAGATTAACCGTCGCCCGTATCGGACTTCTGAGCACAGCGGCGGATTCCTTGGGCCTTTTTACATCCTCCTGGCCTGTTCCGGGGCCGCTTAAAAAACCCTGGGGGCCGTGAGGGGGCGGAAAGGCAGGCCCAGGTGAACTCAATCTAATAAAAGCGGCCCCCGTCGACCCTTGGAGAGCCCTGCAGGCCGGGGAAATCGACCAATCGGCAAACCGAGAGTGCCCCCGATAGTTTCAGGGCTTGGGGAAAATCATTCTAAGAGGAGAAGATTCAACTCAAATATTTTGGCAGACCCGATTTAACACTACGAGCCTATTTAGATAGGCAGCCTGACCAAGGAGGTACCCGAACGGTCCCACCTGGAAGATTAACCGTCGCCCGTATCGGACTTCTGAGCACAGCGGCGGATTCCTTGGGCCTTTTTACATCCTCCTGGCCTGTTCCGGGGCCGCTTAAAAAACCCTGGGGGCCGTGAGGGGGCGGAAAGGCAGGCCCAGGTGAACTCAATCTAATAAAAGCGGCCCCCGTCGACCCTTGGAGAGCCCTGCAGGCCGGGGAAATCGACCAATCGGCAAACCGAGAGTGCCCCCGATAGTTTCAGGGCTTGGGGAAAATCATTCTAAGAGGAGAAGATTCAACTCAAATATTTTGGCAGACCCGATTTAACACTACGAGCCTATTTAGATAGGCAGCCTGACCAAGGAGGTACCCGAACGGTCCCACCTGGAAGATTAACCGTCGCCCGTATCGGACTTCTGAGCACAGCGGCGGATTCCTTGGGCCTTTTTACATCCTCCTGGCCTGTTCCGGGGCCGCTTAAAAAACCCTGGGGGCCGTGAGGGGGCGGAAAGGCAGGCCCAGGTGAACTCAATCTAATAAAAGCGGCCCCCGTCGACCCTTGGAGAGCCCTGCAGGCCGGGGAAATCGACCAATCGGCAAACCGAGAGTGCCCCCGATAGTTTCAGGGCTTGGGGAAAATCATTCTAAGAGGAGAAGATTCAACTCAAATATTTTGGCAGACCCGATTTAACACTACGAGCCTATTTAGATAGGCAGCCTGACCAAGGAGGTACCCGAACGGTCCCACCTGGAAGATTAACCGTCGCCCGTATCGGACTTCTGAGCACAGCGGCGGATTCCTTGGGCCTTTTTACATCCTCCTGGCCTGTTCCGGGGCCGCTTAAAAAACCCTGGGGGCCGTGAGGGGGCGGAAAGGCAGGCCCAGGTGAACTCAATCTAATAAAAGCGGCCCCCGTCGACCCTTGGAGAGCCCTGCAGGCCGGGGAAATCGACCAATCGGCAAACCGAGAGTGCCCCCGATAGTTTCAGGGCTTGGGGAAAATCATTCTAAGAGGAGAAGATTCAACTCAAATATTTTGGCAGACCCGATTTAACACTACGAGCCTATTTAGATAGGCAGCCTGACCAAGGAGGTACCCGAACGGTCCCACCTGGAAGATTAACCGTCGCCCGTATCGGACTTCTGAGCACAGCGGCGGATTCCTTGGGCCTTTTTACATCCTCCTGGCCTGTTCCGGGGCCGCTTAAAAAACCCTGGGGGCCGTGAGGGGGCGGAAAGGCAGGCCCAGGTGAACTCAATCTAATAAAAGCGGCCCCCGTCGACCCTTGGAGAGCCCTGCAGGCCGGGGAAATCGACCAATCGGCAAACCGAGAGTGCCCCCGATAGTTTCAGGGCTTGGGGAAAATCATTCTAAGAGGAGAAGATTCAACTCAAATATTTTGGCAGACCCGATTTAACACTACGAGCCTATTTAGATAGGCAGCCTGACCAAGGAGGTACCCGAACGGTCCCACCTGGAAGATTAACCGTCGCCCGTATCGGACTTCTGAGCACAGCGGCGGATTCCTTGGGCCTTTTTACATCCTCCTGGCCTGTTCCGGGGCCGCTTAAAAAACCCTGGGGGCCGTGAGGGGGCGGAAAGGCAGGCCCAGGTGAACTCAATCTAATAAAAGCGGCCCCCGTCGACCCTTGGAGAGCCCTGCAGGCCGGGGAAATCGACCAATCGGCAAACCGAGAGTGCCCCCGATAGTTTCAGGGCTTGGGGAAAATCATTCTAAGAGGAGAAGATTCAACTCAAATATTTTGGCAGACCCGATTTAACACTACGAGCCTATTTAGATAGGCAGCCTGACCAAGGAGGTACCCGAACGGTCCCACCTGGAAGATTAACCGTCGCCCGTATCGGACTTCTGAGCACAGCGGCGGATTCCTTGGGCCTTTTTACATCCTCCTGGCCTGTTCCGGGGCCGCTTAAAAAACCCTGGGGGCCGTGAGGGGGCGGAAAGGCAGGCCCAGGTGAACTCAATCTAATAAAAGCGGCCCCCGTCGACCCTTGGAGAGCCCTGCAGGCCGGGGAAATCGACCAATCGGCAAACCGAGAGTGCCCCCGATAGTTTCAGGGCTTGGGGAAAATCATTCTAAGAGGAGAAGATTCAACTCAAATATTTTGGCAGACCCGATTTAACACTACGAGCCTATTTAGATAGGCAGCCTGACCAAGGAGGTACCCGAACGGTCCCACCTGGAAGATTAACCGTCGCCCGTATCGGACTTCTGAGCACAGCGGCGGATTCCTTGGGCCTTTTTACATCCTCCTGGCCTGTTCCGGGGCCGCTTAAAAAACCCTGGGGGCCGTGAGGGGGCGGAAAGGCAGGCCCAGGTGAACTCAATCTAATAAAAGCGGCCCCCGTCGACCCTTGGAGAGCCCTGCAGGCCGGGGAAATCGACCAATCGGCAAACCGAGAGTGCCCCCGATAGTTTCAGGGCTTGGGGAAAATCATTCTAAGAGGAGAAGATTCAACTCAAATATTTTGGCAGACCCGATTTAACACTACGAGCCTATTTAGATAGGCAGCCTGACCAAGGAGGTACCCGAACGGTCCCACCTGGAAGATTAACCGTCGCCCGTATCGGACTTCTGAGCACAGCGGCGGATTCCTTGGGCCTTTTTACATCCTCCTGGCCTGTTCCGGGGCCGCTTAAAAAACCCTGGGGGCCGTGAGGGGGCGGAAAGGCAGGCCCAGGTGAACTCAATCTAATAAAAGCGGCCCCCGTCGACCCTTGGAGAGCCCTGCAGGCCGGGGAAATCGACCAATCGGCAAACCGAGAGTGCCCCCGATAGTTTCAGGGCTTGGGGAAAATCATTCTAAGAGGAGAAGATTCAACTCAAATATTTTGGCAGACCCGATTTAACACTACGAGCCTATTTAGATAGGCAGCCTGACCAAGGAGGTACCCGAACGGTCCCACCTGGAAGATTAACCGTCGCCCGTATCGGACTTCTGAGCACAGCGGCGGATTCCTTGGGCCTTTTTACATCCTCCTGGCCTGTTCCGGGGCCGCTTAAAAAACCCTGGGGGCCGTGAGGGGGCGGAAAGGCAGGCCCAGGTGAACTCAATCTAATAAAAGCGGCCCCCGTCGACCCTTGGAGAGCCCTGCAGGCCGGGGAAATCGACCAATCGGCAAACCGAGAGTGCCCCCGATAGTTTCAGGGCTTGGGGAAAATCATTCTAAGAGGAGAAGATTCAACTCAAATATTTTGGCAGACCCGATTTAACACTACGAGCCTATTTAGATAGGCAGCCTGACCAAGGAGGTACCCGAACGGTCCCACCTGGAAGATTAACCGTCGCCCGTATCGGACTTCTGAGCACAGCGGCGGATTCCTTGGGCCTTTTTACATCCTCCTGGCCTGTTCCGGGGCCGCTTAAAAAACCCTGGGGGCCGTGAGGGGGCGGAAAGGCAGGCCCAGGTGAACTCAATCTAATAAAAGCGGCCCCCGTCGACCCTTGGAGAGCCCTGCAGGCCGGGGAAATCGACCAATCGGCAAACCGAGAGTGCCCCCGATAGTTTCAGGGCTTGGGGAAAATCATTCTAAGAGGAGAAGATTCAACTCAAATATTTTGGCAGACCCGATTTAACACTACGAGCCTATTTAGATAGGCAGCCTGACCAAGGAGGTACCCGAACGGTCCCACCTGGAAGATTAACCGTCGCCCGTATCGGACTTCTGAGCACAGCGGCGGATTCCTTGGGCCTTTTTACATCCTCCTGGCCTGTTCCGGGGCCGCTTAAAAAACCCTGGGGGCCGTGAGGGGGCGGAAAGGCAGGCCCAGGTGAACTCAATCTAATAAAAGCGGCCCCCGTCGACCCTTGGAGAGCCCTGCAGGCCGGGGAAATCGACCAATCGGCAAACCGAGAGTGCCCCCGATAGTTTCAGGGCTTGGGGAAAATCATTCTAAGAGGAGAAGATTCAACTCAAATATTTTGGCAGACCCGATTTAACACTACGAGCCTATTTAGATAGGCAGCCTGACCAAGGAGGTACCCGAACGGTCCCACCTGGAAGATTAACCGTCGCCCGTATCGGACTTCTGAGCACAGCGGCGGATTCCTTGGGCCTTTTTACATCCTCCTGGCCTGTTCCGGGGCCGCTTAAAAAACCCTGGGGGCCGTGAGGGGGCGGAAAGGCAGGCCCAGGTGAACTCAATCTAATAAAAGCGGCCCCCGTCGACCCTTGGAGAGCCCTGCAGGCCGGGGAAATCGACCAATCGGCAAACCGAGAGTGCCCCCGATAGTTTCAGGGCTTGGGGAAAATCATTCTAAGAGGAGAAGATTCAACTCAAATATTTTGGCAGACCCGATTTAACACTACGAGCCTATTTAGATAGGCAGCCTGACCAAGGAGGTACCCGAACGGTCCCACCTGGAAGATTAACCGTCGCCCGTATCGGACTTCTGAGCACAGCGGCGGATTCCTTGGGCCTTTTTACATCCTCCTGGCCTGTTCCGGGGCCGCTTAAAAAACCCTGGGGGCCGTGAGGGGGCGGAAAGGCAGGCCCAGGTGAACTCAATCTAATAAAAGCGGCCCCCGTCGACCCTTGGAGAGCCCTGCAGGCCGGGGAAATCGACCAATCGGCAAACCGAGAGTGCCCCCGATAGTTTCAGGGCTTGGGGAAAATCATTCTAAGAGGAGAAGATTCAACTCAAATATTTTGGCAGACCCGATTTAACACTACGAGCCTATTTAGATAGGCAGCCTGACCAAGGAGGTACCCGAACGGTCCCACCTGGAAGATTAACCGTCGCCCGTATCGGACTTCTGAGCACAGCGGCGGATTCCTTGGGCCTTTTTACATCCTCCTGGCCTGTTCCGGGGCCGCTTAAAAAACCCTGGGGGCCGTGAGGGGGCGGAAAGGCAGGCCCAGGTGAACTCAATCTAATAAAAGCGGCCCCCGTCGACCCTTGGAGAGCCCTGCAGGCCGGGGAAATCGACCAATCGGCAAACCGAGAGTGCCCCCGATAGTTTCAGGGCTTGGGGAAAATCATTCTAAGAGGAGAAGATTCAACTCAAATATTTTGGCAGACCCGATTTAACACTACGAGCCTATTTAGATAGGCAGCCTGACCAAGGAGGTACCCGAACGGTCCCACCTGGAAGATTAACCGTCGCCCGTATCGGACTTCTGAGCACAGCGGCGGATTCCTTGGGCCTTTTTACATCCTCCTGGCCTGTTCCGGGGCCGCTTAAAAAACCCTGGGGGCCGTGAGGGGGCGGAAAGGCAGGCCCAGGTGAACTCAATCTAATAAAAGCGGCCCCCGTCGACCCTTGGAGAGCCCTGCAGGCCGGGGAAATCGACCAATCGGCAAACCGAGAGTGCCCCCGATAGTTTCAGGGCTTGGGGAAAATCATTCTAAGAGGAGAAGATTCAACTCAAATATTTTGGCAGACCCGATTTAACACTACGAGCCTATTTAGATAGGCAGCCTGACCAAGGAGGTACCCGAACGGTCCCACCTGGAAGATTAACCGTCGCCCGTATCGGACTTCTGAGCACAGCGGCGGATTCCTTGGGCCTTTTTACATCCTCCTGGCCTGTTCCGGGGCCGCTTAAAAAACCCTGGGGGCCGTGAGGGGGCGGAAAGGCAGGCCCAGGTGAACTCAATCTAATAAAAGCGGCCCCCGTCGACCCTTGGAGAGCCCTGCAGGCCGGGGAAATCGACCAATCGGCAAACCGAGAGTGCCCCCGATAGTTTCAGGGCTTGGGGGAAAATCATTCTAAGAGGAGAAGATTCAACTCAAATATTTTGGCAGACCCGATTTAACACTACGAGCCTATTTAGATAGGCAGCCTGACCAAGGAGGTACCCGAACGGTCCCACCTGGAAGATTAACCGTCGCCCGTATCGGACTTCTGAGCACAGCGGCGGATTCCTTGGGCCTTTTTACATCCTCCTGGCCTGTTCCGGGGCCGCTTAAAAAACCCTGGGGGCCGTGAGGGGGCGGAAAGGCAGGCCCAGGTGAACTCAATCTAATAAAAGCGGCCCCCGTCGACCCTTGGAGAGCCCTGCAGGCCGGGGAAATCGACCAATCGGCAAACCGAGAGTGCCCCCGATAGTTTCAGGGCTTGGGGAAAATCATTCTAAGAGGAGAAGATTCAACTCAAATATTTTGGCAGACCCGATTTAACACTACGAGCCTATTTAGATAGGCAGCCTGACCAAGGAGGTACCCGAACGGTCCCACCTGGAAGATTAACCGTCGCCCGTATCGGACTTCTGAGCACAGCGATCGGATTCCTTGGGCCTTTTTACATCCTCCTGGCCTGTTCCGGGGCCGCTTAAAAAACCCTGGGGGCCGTGAGGGGGCGGAAAGGCAGGCCCAGGTGAACTCAATCTAATAAAAGCGGCCCCCGTCGACCCTTGGAGAGCCCTGCAGGCCGGGGAAATCGACCAATCGGCAAACCGAGAGTGCCCCCGATAGTTTCAGGGCTTGGGGAAAATCATTCTAAGAGGAGAAGATTCAACTCAAATATTTTGGCAGACCCGATTTAACACTACGAGCCTATTTAGATAGGCAGCCTGACCAAGGAGGTACCCGAACGGTCCCACCTGGAAGATTAACCGTCGCCCGTATCGGACTTCTGAGCACAGCGGCGGATTCCTTGGGCCTTTTTACATCCTCCTGGCCTGTTCCGGGGCCGCTTAAAAAACCCTGGGGGCCGTGAGGGGGCGGAAAGGCAGGCCCAGGTGAACTCAATCTAATAAAAGCGGCCCCCGTCGACCCTTGGAGAGCCCTGCAGGCCGGGGAAATCGACCAATCGGCAAACCGAGAGTGCCCCCGATAGTTTCAGGGCTTGGGGAAAATCATTCTAAGAGGAGAAGATTCAACTCAAATATTTTGGCAGACCCGATTTAACACTACGAGCCTATTTAGATAGGCAGCCTGACCAAGGAGGTACCCGAACGGTCCCACCTGGAAGATTAACCGTCGCCCGTATCGGACTTCTGAGCACAGCGGCGGATTCCTTGGGCCTTTTTACATCCTCCTGGCCTGTTCCGGGGCCGCTTAAAAAACCCTGGGGGCCGTGAGGGGGCGGAAAGGCAGGCCCAGGTGAACTCAATCTAATAAAAGCGGCCCCCGTCGACCCTTGGAGAGCCCTGCAGGCCGGGGAAATCGACCAATCGGCAAACCGAGAGTGCCCCCGATAGTTTCAGGGCTTGGGGAAAATCATTCTAAGAGGAGAAGATTCAACTCAAATATTTTGGCAGACCCGATTTAACACTACGAGCCTATTTAGATAGGCAGCCTGACCAAGGAGGTACCCGAACGGTCCCACCTGGAAGATTAACCGTCGCCCGTATCGGACTTCTGAGCACAGCGGCGGATTCCTTGGGCCTTTTTACATCCTCCTGGCCTGTTCCGGGGCCGCTTAAAAAACCCTGGGGGCCGTGAGGGGGCGGAAAGGCAGGCCCAGGTGAACTCAATCTAATAAAAGCGGCCC